>JAAAKG020190674.1:0-50782 GCA_010014905.2 Druon quercuslanigerum
AACTTCCTTGAACCTTTCTGAACAACTTTCTCGCTGAAAGTTTTCGCTTGCTCAAAATTCGCTCGACTCCCGAAACGCTAGAAGCTGTTTGTGCACGTATCATGCACCGTCTTCGAAAAAAATTATTAACAATTTTTTAAATTACCATTTTGATGTTTTGCTAACGCCATCGATCGCAGAATATGACAATGCATATTTCTGATTAGTTTTATTATAAAATATCACAAACTTTCCATTTCGCTGCGAGTTGAAGTGAAAAAAGTCCAAATATTTTGATCAGAGATAAAAACAGTTTTTTGTAAGTAATTCAAAAAATAAAAAAGCTACAACTTTTTTTATGAGTAGAAAAATATGCGAAATTAAATTTTCGCTCCGGATATATATTTCAAAAATTAAAATTCAAGACTTCTATATCTCCTTTTTGCATCCGGCGCCTCAATTGTAGAAAAAGTTAAAATGAATTTAACTTTACGCGCCAAAGCAACTGAGTGTAGCAGGTGTAGGTAAAGTTGAATAGCATTTGGAAAAAATTAAATGATAAATGAAAGTCAAAGGAAGAGCTCGCTGTGATTGCTAAAAATTTAATTAAAGATTACCTCTCTTCATCAATAGAAAAAAATCAAAAAATATACTTGGCTGTAAGTCTCGAAAAACCTGGAAATCAGGGAAAACTAAGGCAGTTTTATTGGTAAGGGAAAAATCACGGTCAAGAAGAATGAATTTTTGAAAATTCCCTATTTTAATATGAATTTTTTTTATTTTATTCATAAGATTCTAGTTTTAAAATGTTTGATAGTTATGGAAAATGAAAAAGTGGTCAGGGAAAAATTAGGAAATTTTTACAATTAAGTTTTTTAAATATTATATATTTTAAATATTTTATTATTTGCTTGATATTTCAGCAATCTTATTAAAAAGTCATCCTTTTTAGTTAAATATTTAACTGTATTGTTGAAAATGTAACTATTTTGTAGAAAATTTACTTCCTGTTTGAACATCACATTTCGGTGTTTAAAATTCAAGTAATATATTTTTTGGATGATGATTGAAATATTTTTTGTTCTGGAAAATATGCATTTTTATATACAAATTAATCTTTTTCAGTAGAATTTTTATCTTCCTCGACTAGAAACGCAACTATTTAGGCGGAAATTCAAATGTGTTATTGGAAATTCGTTTTTTTTTTTTTTGAAAAATCAAGTATTTTCGTAGAAAATTTACTTATCGTTTAAAATTCCATATTTTCATGTTGAAAAGACAATACAAATCTTTTTCGGAAGGAAGTTCAACTATTTTTCTGGAAAGTTTTCGTTAAACCACTTAGTTAGAAATCTTTTTCGGTTGAAAATTTATCACTTCGGTTAAAATTTTAACTATTTGGTTGAGAATTGATAATTGTAAATTATAATTCAACTTAATGGGTAAAATTTGAACTACTTTCTTGAAAATTCATTTTTTCAGTTAAGGTTTATCTGTTTGGCCGAAAATTTATATATTTTGTTAAACATTCGTTTTCTTTTAAATTAACTTTTTGTATTAAAAATTTAAATTTTTTCTTTTTTTATACTAACTTTTTAAGTAGAAAATTCTCCTTTTTTGGGTAAAAATTCAACAGTTTCGTATATGAGAATTGCCTCTGAAAAAAAATCGACCAAATGCTATAGAATTTTAGATAAACCTACATTATGTTATTGCTAAACGTAAACGATAATTAAGCTTTATCAAATGAAAAAATAAAGAAAAAAACTTATAAATAAACAAAAAAGAACTTACTCCTAACTCTATTATAGGTGAAATTATCCCCAAAGATATAAATAGCTTTATTTATGGTCTTTCAAAGCTATATACATATTTCATGAATATTTATTATATATGTAAAAATATTTATATGTGAGCCTTTATCTGCACAGCATATATTAACATAAACACTAACACTTGTCATTGATTTTCTGGAAGCAAAAATTTCGTTCAGTAAGGATGAGAAATATTTTGTTAGGTCTTATTACAGAGGGGTAGGAGGTCTTAGAAAGGGACTATAATCCGTCAAGTAATTTTAGTGGGGCCCCTTACCATTCATGACTTTGTATAAAGTTAGTAATAAGTGGAATTTATATGTTTTGCCATTTATTCATGTTCTACATTATTATGTGAAATATTTCCATGTATATATTAATTATTTGATTGTAGTAATGATTTATTATTTTAATTATTTCCAACAAGCTCTATTGAAACAACGCTCTTTTGTATGCAGGGGTAGCGATATCATAATAATAATAAAAATATAATAATAATAAAAATTGAAAGCTCTTAAGATTAAAAAAGGTTTTCTTTACATAAAAAAAAGTGACAGCCGGGATAAAAAATCTTCTTCTAGTTTAAAAAAAAATAGATTTAGTTGATGTGAACAAAAAATAAAATGGTAAAAAATAAAAATTTTATTTGCAAAGACGCATTTGTCTGTTTGGTTGGCGCTGACCAAGGTCTACTCTAATCTGTCTGGATCTTTCTTTTCTTATTTGGCCGAAAAACTTCATTTTCAAAATTCCCTGACTTTTCCTTAATTAAAAATTTTTTTTTAAATTTCCCTGACTTTAATCGTGTAAAATTTGTAATATAGAATACTTTATAAAAGGAATATAAAAATTCAAATTTTTAAATGGCACATTTATTCATCTTTTTCATCAAAATGATGAGTTTTCTAGGATGAAAGATAACCCTTTAAACAAAAAGAAGGAATGTACAACAAAAGATTTGAATTTTCGCTCTAAAAAGTTGACTTTTTGAAAAAATAGTCGAACTCACTATGGGAAAGTATTAAACTGCGAATGTTCAACCAAATAATTCTCTGCAAAAAACAAAAGGATTTTTAACAAAAGAGATGACTTTTCAAACAAACAGTTAAATTTTCAACACAAAAAGGTAAATTTTTAACGAAAATGGAACAGATACAGTTTCAGTGAAAAGGAAGTTTAATAAATTGTCAAATTTCCATCGAAAGAGATGAATTTTCAATAAAATTATAAATCTGTAACCAAAATAATAGATTAAAAAAAAATTAATTGTCAATCAACGAGTTACATTTGTAACCAAATAAGAGGAAGTTGCAAGCAACAATATAAATATAAAGTTTCAACAAAAAGAATTCATTTTTAACCAGGAAATTTTATATAAAAAAAATTATTAACTTTAATTTTAAATAAAAAAACAGTTGCCTTTGACAACAATAGAACAATTTTTTTAAAAAGTCGCTAAAGCCTCACCGCCAGAATAATAATTTTCAACTAAAAAACAAAATATCAACATATTAATTAAATAAACAATCGTCATTAAAAAGCAAATAAAAACAAAAAAATAGAAATACATGACAAATGAATCACTAACGAAGACCATAATTTTAAATATATAATATTATCAAAATAGAACCTTTTATAATCAAAATAAAATAATTTTTAATTTTTAATTTATTATGCATGACTTTAAATGGAAGAGCCTCTTTTAGAAATTCCTGACTTTTGCGATGTTTTTCAAAATCCCTGCATTTTCCTTCATATTTAGAGTTTCTCTGAACTATGACCACCCGAATTTTGGTGACGTACACCGTTTATCAAGAATTTACAACGACATTTTCTCTAAATCGATATAGATATTGTTTTTTTTTTTTTGAATTTGATAGACCTTTTCATTCTTTTTTAAAACTACCGGAAAATTTTAGAAAGATTCAAAATTGACAAAATGGCGGCGGTTTCTCTGAAAAATTTTAAACTCAGTTTTCTAAAAAAAACAGCGTTTTTTTATCTTAAAATTTCCTAAGGGTGGTAGTAATACTGTAAATGTACTCTTAAAGCCCGCGATTTGGAAAAAAAAAGAATTTTTTTCCTGGAAAAATAAAAATTCTTAAGTTTTTCATAAATAAGACAGGAAATGAATGAAAGCTTATGAGCAAAGTTATTCCTATCAAAAAGTTTTCCAAAAGAGTCTTTTGTCATTTTTTTCATTCTCTTGCTTTATTATTGAAATATTTGCTAAAATATGAATGAATTCAATTTTCAGGTATTTTGAATAATTAAGGAAGATATAAATTTACAGGTAGAAAAAAGTTTTCCTCAAACTTTTTTCTGTAAAGTCTAAATATTCGGAGATGGTAATCCATTTTTTTATGATATAACCATATTCTTGAAAGATTTTGAAGTTAAGTTCTATAACTTAACTGGAATATATGATTTTTTTAACACACCTGAGTATTAAAAAAATAATATGATTATTTTTATTATTGTACGGTGCAAAGTCTAAGGAATTATTATTAACTGAACCCAAGAAATTGTTTTTTCATATACTCTTATTTTTGCACCATTTTTTTATGCACAACCACCAAATTGAATAAGGAAATATGGACCAAACTTTGCTTATTAACTTCGAAGATGATATAAAAAAATATAAATTTGCAGACAATTTTGAGAAGATCAGTAGTTATGTTGCCCACATAATTTGCAATTTAAAAAAATTATTACATTTCAAATAAAAATATAAATTCAAATAAAAAGAAATCATAATAACTGAAGTTCGGCATATTAAACAAAGATAACACATATTTTCTCATTATACACGAAAACAATCAAACTGTAAACTATTTTGCTGCCAAGAATTCACGTACTTAGTACAGAAACAATAAATCCACTGACAAAGGTTACCAAAATGTACCGAAAATTGGGGTTCAATTATTAAGAAATTGAATTTAATTATTTTGAACTCTACCCCCAAGTTTAGAACTATTTAAAAATAATAATAATTTAAATAAAAATATGAGTAGTAATAAAATTATTAGTAGACCGCTCGTAATTTGCAACAATTTTTCATTCATATTGATTTAATTTTTTATGCTTTTTACAAATCTTTTTAAATTCTCATTCTCCGCTTTAGAGTCTTTAAGGAATACCACTTTCCGTCTTGAAACTTCTCTTATAAAAATTTTATAACTTCAACTTTAGAATGAGTTCAGAGAGATTGAGAACTTTTTGATGTATTATTTGATTAAATTATTTTTACTTGAACTCCTTTTTAGGATAATCTAAGTTTTTACAAGAAATGGTACTATTCCAGTTTCAAAAAAAATATATGCTATTAAAAACACTATATTTAGTTAAAAAGTGATTTAATTAATTTATTTCATGTAACAATTACATATTCATTATTTTTAAAAAGATTTTGATCCGACTGCTTAACTTTATATATAAATATAAATTAATAAATAAAACCCAATCTAAAATAAATATTCTATAAAGAAGAAGTAGATCCATTTCTTTATCATTTTTTTTTTAGTTTTCAACAATTTTTGTTAATTTTAACAATTAGGAAGCATATGTTACACAAAATTTATTTTTGTCAAAACTTAGTGTAGTATCTACGAAATAAACTACAATCAATCTTGTTCAATAAAAATTTTGGTGGGAGAGAAATTGGTTTTACTGGTGATATTTTTTCGCAGGAGCAATTTTTCTAAAATTTTCATAGAATTTTACGTAAAAATTTTTTTTTAAACACAGAATCGAAAACTATTACGCGGAAAAGATAAATCATTATCTTTGATTCAAATTAATGCGAGTTGCAAACATTTTCCGTTTATTGTTTGTCATATTTTTGTCAAAAGTATTTTTTTCAGAAAGTGTGGAGAGTTCCATTTAAAATAAGGTAGAGATCAACTTCATTTTTGGCGTGGTGCTTCTTTTTATTTGAACTGATCCACAAAAATTAAAAAAAAAATTTTAAATGGTATAATAGCGGAGGTTTTATAAAATTCTTAAAAGTTGATTTACCTGAAAAACTCTAATTCTTAAAATTCTTAGTTTAATTTTTCAAATAAATGGTAATATTTTTAGAGTTTTTGTTGTAAACTATATGTTACCTTATAATGAAAATATTATATTGAATAATTGCATTTTTGCATTTTTATCTGAAATAACAAAATCCACAAGGAAATCTTTACATAAAAAGTTTACGTGACGAAAGATAAAATTTATCTGACAAAAGATAACATTTAACTGATGAAAGATAAAATTTATTTTACGTAAATATTTGTTTGATATTATGCGATATGTCAAACGACTGCGTCTAAGTTCAAATACAAATCAATTACTATAAACTAACTAAAGTGCGGCCTAAGTTATCTTTCGTCAGATAAATTTGATTTTTCTTCGGATAATTTTTATCTTTCGTCAGATAAACGTACTGCAGCGTTTTTATCTTAATGATGATAAAAATTATTCCGAGGCTTTACTGTGATCTTGCACTTTTTTTATTTCTGCAATGTTTATAAGAACACAGTTTTTTTCTTAACTCCCAATTTTTGAGTAAATCTACTTTCAAATATTTTACAGAACACGTCAAGAGAGAAAACATTCGCACGTCATTTTTTTAATTCGCAGGTAATCTTCCAATTTTTGTAAAAAAAGTGTGTGTTCATACTATAAGATATATGTCCCATTATTTACACGCAAGTTTAATGGAATCAAATTAAAAATTATTTGGTTATCTAAAAAATTTTTAAGGAATTTCAAAATAGTTCAGAGCAGAGAATCCGTTGAAGACTTTTGATTATGTCATCGATAAGATCGCCCAAAAACCTAAGCAACTTTTTCCGAAGGCCAAAAACTCACATCACACCAGCACAAACAACACCACCTCAAGAGGGTTCAATTCCAGAACAAAGGCTTCGCGATTTTCACACCTTAATAGAGAAATTTTGGTTTAAGACCAGAGAAGTCGCACAAGACTTTTGTTTATGTTATTGATGCGGCCGCCCTAAAACCTAATCAACTTTTAACGATGGCCAAAGACTCACATCACATCAGCACCAACAATACAGCCTGAAGAGGATTCAATTCCAGATTCCATTATTTACACGCAAGTTTAATGGAACCAAATAAAAAATTATTCTGACACAATGACGTAGATTTTTTTGAAATTTGACCTGATTTTAAAAAGAATTGGTCAAGTCCTTTAATGGAAAAAATGTCTTTGAATTTTTTTTCAATCAACCATAAGCTTATATAATACACAAACAATTGAGAGGTTTTTCCTCGCCCTGAAGGCGATCCGGGAACCTGACTCCTCTGCCAGACTTAGTTTTGCTTGAAGGTGGTGATGAAGCTGAAACATCCTCTGGTTCTACACTTTTATTCAAAACTAGATCCTCTCTCTTAAGGCGGTCTACACTAACTGTGATATTTATTCCATCTACTGTGATAACAAACGTTTTGTCTGTTTGGCTGACGAAAAGGATAGGGACATTCGTAAGGATCTTCAAGAAAGTTTTTGAAAGTCGTGTCGAAGCGCCGTAGGACGTGAGTACACGTAGCTAGGTCCTTATAAAGCAAAATTGCTCTCTGTCAATGTCGTGTTTCGCTAACAGGTCTTAGTTGTTAAAAATAACTCTAAGAGTTCTTTAGCGTAACCCGATAGCGTGGATCTTGAGTCGTTTGATGAACGTGGAACCAGAAATTCACCAAGTAAGTAGAGTGGTTCACCATACAGAATTTCGGTAGTTGTGGCTTTCAAATCTTCTCGCCAGGCTGCTCGGAAACCTAGTAGTACTACTGGTAGCGTGTCAACCCAGTCTGCAGTCTGGTGACAGATGATTGTTGCCTTTAAAGGTCGATGTATAAGTTAGACCAATCCATTAGAAGCTGGATGATAAGTAGTTGTGCGAAGATGTTGAGTCACATGCAAGTAATTCAGTTCATTTAATAGTTGAGATTCGAACTGCTTCCCTTAATCTGTCGTAATTCGGAGGGGGTGCCAAACCTTTCGATCCAACCAGCAATTTGAGTTCGTGCGATGGTGGGCGCTTGGATGTCATCGACTGGAAATGCTTCGGGCCACCGTGAGAAACGATTGATGCAGGTGAGGCAGTACTTACACCCTCTTAAAGAAGGTAAATGCCCTACAAGGTCGATATGTATATGTTTAACCCTTTTTGCAGGAAAGGTAGACGAACCCAACGGTGATGACACATGTCGAGAGACTTTGGCTTTTTGACATTGGATTCGTATACACCGTAAAGATCCTACCTTCTACCATATGTCTAAAGTATCTAATCGATTAGTATACGGCTAGTAATTCTCGGTCGTAGGCACCGTACTTGCGTTCCGCGGGACTCAACTTCTTCGAAAAGACACCAAGAGGTTCTCATGCGTTATTTAATCGTTGTTGCAATTCTGCTCCAACAGCGAAATCAAAAGCGTCTCAAGAAATTGCAATAGGAGCCCCTGGTCCTGGAAAAGCTTGTATAGTGTCTATTGTAATACTCTTCCGGGACTCTTTGAAGGCATTGACAGTTTCCTCAGTCCAGGTTATCAATTCATTACCTTGTAGGCTACCGTGTAGCATACTTTCAATGGAGCCTGTAGAATTGCAGCATTAGGTATGCAAATTCGGTAAAAATTCAATGTGCCTACGAATGGACGTAGTTCTTTGGCTGTTTTTGGCTGCGGATAATTCAAAATACCTTTGACTTTCTCTGAAAGGGGTCTAACACCGTTCATAGAGACTTTTTACCCAAGAAACTTACGTTTTTCCGAGACGAATTTTGATGGGTTGATCAAACCTCCGTAGGTGTTGAACCGATCAAGTACTTGGCGTAGGTGTAGCTCGTGTACTTCGGTTTTTGACGCCACGAGAATATCTTCGGTATATATATAAACGAAATCGAGATCTCGAAGTACTTCATTCATGAAACGCTGGCAGGTTTGCGCTGCATTTCGAAGGCCGAACGGCATGTACGGGAATTCAAATAATCAGAACGGTGTCGTGATAGCTACTTTATGGATGTCCTGTTTAGAAACTGGGATTTTGTTGTGGGCTTTCACAAGGTTAATTGTTGAGAAGATCTTCTTTCCGTGGAGAGATTAGGCGAAATCTTCGATGTGGAGTACTGTGTATCTGTCCGGGATGGTCCGTACGTTGAGTCTCCGATAATCTCCACAAGATCGCCATTTACCTTCCTTTTTGGGTACCATATGCAAGGGTGAGGACCAGTTTCTATTTGACGTACGAGCGATTTTCTACTCTTGCGTGGTCTGGAATTCTTGTTTGGCCAGCTTCAATTTATCTGGAGTTAATCGTCGAGGTGCCTCAGAAACAATTGGTCCAGGTTTCGTGTTGATGTAATGTTTCGTCGAATGTTTAGGTTTGACGATAGAGCCGTTTAATCGGGTGATTTCTGGATACTGTTGCAGAATTTTATGATCAGGAAAAGACTGAAATGGCTCGAATACGTAGCAAACTCGCATCACACTCAGAGACTTTCCCTTACACTAACAGTGTTGTGAGCCTACCTACAAGTTTTTGATACCGCATGTCGATCAATAAGCCATAGTGGTGTAAAAATCGACTCCGATTATCGGCTTTGTCATATCAGCGATCATGAAACTCCACGAGTAAGCTAGGCGAAGTCCGAGGTTGAGCGTGAGTGTTTCTAAGCCGTACGTCGCGATGGTTAGATCGTTAGGCGCGTAAAATTCGTACGATGTTTTGGGATGTTGTTTGCGTGTTAGTGCAGGTGGAAAAAGCACAGGTCTGCTCCCATGTCGACTTAATACTGCGTTTTCGTATCTCCATCCGTAATGAAGAGGCGACGAGACGAAGGGTATGGGTCGCTGGCCTCCATCAGCATCGGTCCGGTTAATTTCACGATTTAAAGGCATACGGTAGATTGCACTTCTTAGCGTCACTAACAAAAGTTAAGTGATACCAACAAATAACGTCTTCAGTGTTACCGCGAGAGCGACTTCTGCTGAGATCGCGGAAATGGCCGCGAGACGTAGACCGGCTGCAATCACGTGAGCCCGATCCTACTTCCGACAACGTCTCTGACACTTCGGCAATCCTGGTTGTTGCGAGAGCGAGCTGCTGAAGCATGGCTTCTAAAGGTGCTAAATTTGCAGATACCTCGGAAACACGGATCTTTGTTGTTGCTTCCACGATGGTATCGGCGAGCTGTCACAGCTTATGAAGCTGGGCTTGGTCCTGTGTTGCCAGGATAGCCTGCATTGACGTAGTTAGCCGACTGAGCCAGAGTGGGCGCAGAAGAGCAACTGGATAAACGTTACCTGCAAGGCCGCGAAGGTCTCGCAGGAACTAAAATGGCGTACGATCACCTATTTCCTTATGTTCAAACAAAAAGCTTGTCTTTTGATCCTGCGAGGCACTTAGTCGACTAATGAGTTCCGTTTTTAGTCTCTGATATGTTCGTTCAGGTCCAGGTGCAGAGGATGAAATGTACCTTACTTCATCTGCAAATCTTGTACCTAGATTCCCGGAAACGTAATTAAACATTATTTCATCTAACAGTACTCCCGCGAGCGCGAATTGTGTTTCCACCTGAGCAAACCACACCTCAGGATCAGCCAACCAAAAAGGTGAGATTTTCACTCCAACGCGGTTAATCCTGGCATAAGCCGGAAGCATGAGGCCTGCGAACGAAGAGTTAGGTGTTGTATTTTGTGCACAACATAACGGCGAGACCATTGTAAATGTAGTCGCAATAGACGTCATCGTCGCCGTGGTGCTCGCAGCGACTCGCAGATCTCTGATCCTTTTAAAAACCCCTGGCGATAACATTTGCTTATACTGTTGACGAAAAACATCGAATGAAATATGTGACATAAACAGACTGGTAGAAAGTATAAGAAATTAAATGAGTACCGGCTCGAAATATTCAATACTGTTCTTTAGAACTATAAGCAGAAATATTTCAAAATAATGATTAAAAATAGCTTGGTTCCTACTGATAAAATTCATGAAATCATAAATGCTTTTAACAGTACAGAAAACCGTACACAGTCTGCATTTAAACTTGAATAAAAAAATTTAATAAATTTCCTTGATTCACAAATTATACAAACAACTAATGGTGATTTAATTACCATTTCATCATTTGTGCTGTGAAAAGGTTGGCTAAATCTAAGATTTAATTCCTAGGCATGTTTGGATTAATAAAAAATTAAATTAGTCGAGAGTGACCATCCGCTTTCTTTGATAACAAGTATTATCAAAGGAAATATTCATGAAATCTACAATAGTTCTAGTAAAAATAATAATTGCATTGAGGCTTACCAAAAATCTAATGTAAAAATCTATATATATTATAAATGTTTATTTTAATAATAAAAAAACTATTAATAGACTTTTCCTTTTGTAGAAAATTTGTTTGACATTGCATATCTTATAAAATATAAATTGCGTAGTAACTGTACAGAAAAGAAATTGTAGAGATGATAATTTGAAAAACAGGTTTATCACAATACTAAAATTAGAATTTAAACCAGTACTTTAAGTTCAATAATATTACCTTTTTGGGGCTTTCCTTATTTTTAGTTCCTTTTGGTTTAGCCTTCATATTTATCCATAATTTAATCGTCTCATTGTAAAACAGACAAAAAAACACTTGTATTAAAATTAATATGCAGGATGGTCGAAAATATGCCCCATTATATTCCCTATAATTTTGGCTCGCAGGAATATGTTTTCTGAACTATTTAGTATGTATTTATGTAAGCCTGTGTTGGGACTCAATTGCATTCATTTTATATCTACGAACCATACCATTAAATTAGAGCATTGTCTTTCCTCTCGGACCTTATGACTTCAGTATATTCGCTATTATATTTAATGAGTGCAGAATCCAAACGCAAGATCGAAATAAAAGTAGCAAGTTCTCTTTGTAATTAAGCTGTTTGTTTCAACATCAAAGTGTATCCTTCTGCAGAGCAACTAAGAATCAACTCCAACCGGTATTAAATTAATTTCCTTCTTTTAATGATTTCCTTTTCTTTCGAGAATTTCCCTTCATTTAATAATTTACCCTGTTCCTAGTAATTAGTGTACTCTTTATTTCAATTTTCTTTATTTTTTGTTTTGGGAACGTCCACTAATTACGTAGAGATGATTTTTGAAACTGTTCCACCATGACTGTAAGGATTATTTTTTAAATCAATATATCAAAAATATAGTAATTATTTTTACTCTAAAAAAATTTTAAGGAATTTCAAAATAGTTCAGAGCAGAGAATCCGTTGAAGACTTTTGATTATGTCATCGATAAGATCGCCCAAAAACCTAAGCAACTTTTTCCGAAGGCCAAAAACTCACATCACACCAGCACAAACAACACCACCTCAAGAGGGTTCAATTCCAGAACAAAGGCTTCGCGATTTTCACACCTTAATAGAGAAATTTTGGTTTAAGACCAGAGAAGTCGCACAAGACTTTTGTTTATGTTATTGATGCGGTTGCCCTAAAACCTAATCAACTTTTAACGATGGCCAAAGACTCACATCACACCAGCACCAACAATACAGCCTGAAGAGGATTCGATTCCAGAAATAAGACGACGCGACTTTAACACCTTAATAAAAAAAATCGGATCCAGACCAGAGAAGCCGCTCATGACTATTAATTAAAGTGGGTAAACTTTACTACATTTATTTGTTGAAAAATATATTGTTGCTAAACTTGCTGTTTTTATTTGCCAAGCTCACGATTACTATCGCTACAAATATTAACTACTTAGGAGTACTAACGACGGCTTGTTGCTAATAAAAAGCTAGCTCTCCGAAACCATCTTTTTAAGATTAGTTGTCCCAGTCAACCTTTTTTAGTATAGTTGTTCCATCGAACTTTAAGTAAAAATTCGATAAATTTTTTGGACCCTTCCCCCCTTTAAAAAGTCTTACACAATTATTGGACGCTCCCTTTCCACACTAAAGTTATAAAAATAATTAGTATCTAATGAAAATTAATTTCACCCGATGCTTATCTGAAACTAAAGCTTAAGATTTAGTTAAACTCAGAACAGCGCACTGCGATTGGCGCAGCTGAAGCACTTTCCGAGTTTCTGACCGAAGACATAGCTCAAAAGTTCTTCCTAGTTTCAACCACTCTCGTTCGAGACTCAGCCAAGAGGAGAGGAGAGACTGCGGAAATTACGTATAAACTGGGGAAATCACTTAGACTGTCAGGCTTCACCAACCGAAAGTGGTGCATCGCATCAATATATAGTGACCGTTCTCCAACTCCAACCCACGTTGGCCACGAACATGGATTGAAAGCGTATTTGTTGCACAGCTGAAACTTCTAATAGATCCATTCCATCCATTCAAATCTCTGTTATTTTTCAAATTAAATTAGCAGCAACAAACTGAGGCTACGCGGCAAAATTATCAGGTTGATAAATCAGAATTATTCATATTTGAAGGTAGCTTTTGCAACTTAAAAAAAAGTTTTTCCAGATCCAGCATTACATTTTGCCCGGGTAACTTGAAAGCGTTTATGATAGTTATTATTTAATACAAATTCATTACAGAATCTAGAACCAGTTAATGCTTAAAAAATTGCAGATTTACCCCACATTTCTAAAATTATACCATTTAACGATACTTAGATTTTTAAGGAACACCCCTTAAAAAAATTGTACACAAATATTTTTTCATGTTTTCAATTTAAAAAAATTATTAAAATATGAGAAAATATGTAAGTTATTGAATTGCTAATACGTTACACATTTGTTATTTTTACACACAACAAATTCATTATCCCTATTTAGCGTTTAAAGACCTTGCACAGCAGGTTAAATATATTTCTTTAATTCACAAAAAACTGCACAATTATTATTTTTCTTTTTTATACCGTAGTGAACACCATAACTCTATGTAGCTCTAGCTTAATTGTTCAGCATATTCTCAGAAACATGTATATAATATAGGTTTATGTACCGTATTCAACTTCTCGAGCATTTAAGAATTCATCCTTACAAAGCTCTATCTCCCTCAGTCAGCCAATCAGGCACGATTATTCTATACTTGCTTGGAACCTTACAACGCACCGCCTTTCCATGCAGCATTTACAAGGATGCACTTTCAAGCCTAATCGTGCAAATTTCGCTCCCTCTAGTCGAATAATAGTTCGTTTGCAGGGATCTGTATTCTCTCACTGTGTTGCAGCTACCAGGATATATGGCACTTTGCCACTCTTAACACAGGATCGATTGCAGAGGGAAGAAGGGTTATAAATCTCGCAGTGAGATATTTCTCTGACTTTTATTATGAAAATGCGATTATTGTGTCTGCTAACATTTTTTTGTAACTTTTGTTTGGAAAAGTTTGATCTTTGTGGCTACTTCTTGATGCCAAACAAACCGTAGAATAACCCATTCCTCGCCAAAAGCGAGACTAAAAGTTACTTCCAGAATTGATGAAAGCACTGTTGCAGAAGCTGAGTATTAAACAACTGAGTAAACTTCGATCCCACGGTGGTTTGCCTTATAATCCCGAACGATATGGCGAGTTTCTTGATATCGTATAAACAGAAGATGGTTCTGTACCTCAGAACCTATTATCCTACGCAAATGGATTAGAGTAAATGTCGGTTATTTATCTAAGGGGATCTTACATTCAATATTTTTACATGAATCGAATTTTAGCATAATGCTATGTAATAGATAATAATTTAAAATTAATAAAAAGCTTTTTAATTTGAAATTTACTGAGCTCTAATTTTGTACCTAGTTGTGCTATAGTCAAAAACAAGTCTTTACTATTCAGGGAGGACCTCTGTGAGGTATCAATTGCGATTTTTATTTAAAAATTTACTGAACTTTTACTATAGGGTACTTCGATTTTAAATTGTTTTTGTTTTAACAATGGATCTATTTTTTTTACTTGGTTGTATGTAGCGAAAATCCTTATAATGCTTTTAATTTGAAATGGTTTCACTTTAAATGCTTGACAATATGCTGAAACAAACCAAAAATTTACCAGTGATTAAATCAAGTATAACCTAAACGATATCAAGTTGAGAAAATTCGTGTAATTGATTTTAGGTAAGGGTAGGATTTCTTAGAAAATTTAAAAATATTAAAAGTTAATATGCAGATGATGTGTTTTTCAAGAGAGAATTTTTCTCTCGAAAGCGATTTCGCATGCAAATCAGCTCATTTTTAGGTAGCACCTAGCGTCAGTTCTTACGGGAGTAAAAGTTTCATTGCATCCTATTCAACCGATGGGACGTCCATAAATTTACATTTGGTAGGTTTTTGCATCCAGAGATCCTTGCTCTAGAAATTTAAAATTCACTATCGACGCCTTTATTATCATTCCGACATTGGTGAGCGTAAGGTACTCGACATTTTTACGAGTAGATTCAGGTATTTCCACTGATGATAGGTGACAGTACCTACTTACTCGAAAATCAATCAGATGATTTTTTTTTAATTTTATTATATTCTGCGTTTATTTACGTTTCTATTGAGTTCACTTAATAATTTTGAAAAAGGAAACATTAGTTTTCAATCCAAAACGATACTTTTCTAGTGTAAATAATGAGTTTATAATCCAAAAGAACGAATATTTAAAAAAAAGTACAGTTCAATTTTGGACCAAAAAAGCAGACTTTTTAAAAATAGTTGCACTTTCAAGAAAATAATTAAATTTTTGACTAAATAGTTGACAGCTCAACCTACAAAGATGCATTGTGAACCGAGAAAATTATTTATCGATCTAAAAAGATCAATTCTGACCCAAAAATGTAATAGTTGATTCTTCAATCAAACAAGATTTGAATTTTAAATAAAAGCCAAAGAAAAATTAATTTTTAAACAAGAAATATGACTCTTCTTCAAAAAAGGATGAATCTTAAATCCTAGAGGATGCATTTTCAACAAAATAGTTGAATGTTCATAAAAATAATTAAATTTATCCGCAAAATAGAGAAATCCTCAAACAAGAAACTAAATTTTCTACCTAAAAGATTAATTTTCTAACAAAAAAGATGAATTTTTTATAAAAGAGTTAAGTTTTCATTCTGTAAAATTGAATGTTTTAATGAACTGATGACTTTCATACCCTAAAAGATAACTTTCAGCATAAAAGGTTATTTTCCAAAATATTTTTCCAAGAAGATGAATTTTAGACCGAAAAAGACGAATATTCAACAGAATATTATGTTTTACGGTCACATTATGTGACCGTAAGACATAATTAAACAAATTCTACAACATTTTTTTTATTTTAAATAAGTTTTCAATTGAAATATTAAATCTAAAAAAATAGATTTTCAACCAAACATTACAATATTAACCCCAAAAGATGGATTTTCAAACAAGAAAATTAATTTTCTAAAAATCGAATGGTTAAATTTTCGACAAAATAAAAGAGTCTTTTACAACGAAAAATCTATTTTCAACAGAGTAGTTCTACTTCCAACCAAGAATAATTTTATTTTCTTATATGGTTCTGTTAATTAAATTTGAATTTCAGAAAAAAAGAGAGAAAAGGGAAAAAGGGTAATTTTCTTGAATCAAGAGGAAAAAAGACAATTTTTTTAAAGAGTGGGAAAAGAGGGACCATCTCTCACAAAATTCGCAAATTTTCTTAAGTTTTCTCATTAGGAAGCACACGAATTGTTATCTGAATTCGTAACGTTACTTCCACTGAACCCCCTTCCCCGTTTCCAAAAGGGTAAGTTTCTTGAATGAAGAGGAAAAAAGAAAAACTCTTTAAAAAAGGGAAAAGTTCGCTTAAAATTTATCATTAGGAAACATCCTAATTTTTATCAGAGTTCTTTACGTTACTTCCACTAAATTACTTCCCCGTTTCCAACCATAGATTTTTTCGTACTCCCCGCTTCCCTCTAATTGATCACGTAGTTTATGGACAGCCTCTTACAAATTAAATAATCGAATTATGGTAACTGTTTTGTTTCAGTGTAATAATCTAATTTTATAAATAGTTTATTATTTAATTGTTTGTTTTGTCTTGCTGCGCATGTCAGTATAAATATTTTAGAAATATATAAAATAAAAATTGGTAAATTTTCTCTTAATGATGCTTTTAAACTTATCTGACGATTTGCTAGAATCAATTTTTTTCGAATTTAATCTAGAGTACAAACCCGAGCAAAAAATAAATTAATATTAATTTCAATAGAACTTTTGACGCAAAATTAAAGTTATTTAGCATAGAAAAATTGAATTTGTCAAAATGCAACAAAGTTCGCGGTAATTATAAAGGGATCCCCACGATTTTTTTTCATATTCGGTAAACATTCTCAGGAAGTATCCCCAAAATATAATTTCTAGGCCACAAACTTCAGCCTGCTGTTTTAAGTGATACTTGGTACTGATGATTCGTATGTGTAGGGGGAGGGGGTTCGTATTTATAAAGCCACCCTGCGAGTTTCAAGATTTGTGTGACGTATTTGAAATTTTCGAGAATAAGGAAGACCTTAATGTACAAATAGAAGAGATAAGGCTGCATCCATGGAATAGAAAGACGTCTTGCGAGTTGCCACTTGACGTAATCTTGAACTATACCCTTGAGTATTCGTCAACCTTTCCTCTTGCTCGCTTGATTTGCCGCATTCGTCCCCCGGGGCGAAGACGCGTGTGGTGGAAATGTATAAGCAACAGGGACTAGCAAGAGTAACTGCTAGTAACAATGTTTTCTCACCCTTTTGCGTTTTAGCGGGAATGAAGCTCCTAGTCGAGATGCCAGCCATCCTATTCGGTTATATCCTCCGCAATCAATTTCGTCAATACCGCTTGTTGCAGCCCTCTGCGCTGGCTGGTGTCTCGCCCGCGGCGGATTCACTCACCCACCAACCACTTCATCCCCTACGTCAACCCCTGCAACCCTGCAGCCCTTCAGAGGGGTTCTCGATAGGATAGATTTTTACACTACCCTACAGCTGTCGACCTCGAGCCTTTCTCAAATTCTGCGCGCAAAACCCATTCTGGCGTAGCTTATGAAAAATATTACAAGCGCTTTTCAAGTCACTCAGCAACTAATCAATCGTATGAAAACAAAATCAGTTTTAGATGTACGGTTGTATATTTACATTTCCAGATGCTACGTTTATCAAAATCTTTATGTATCAAATACGTTTTTCCAAGTTGACTAAGAACCGAAATATTTATAGAAGTACAAATATGCAAATATATACTTGAAAAGGACAAATTGTGAAAAAATGGCCCAGAGGGCTTGAAAAAAAGTATACTTAAAAATCGGGGATTATTTATAGAGAAGCTATAGGTTGGAAAAATCTAAATTTATTTTTATTCTTTATTTTTAGGTATTATGCGAATTTTATTCAGCATATTTTTTGATTATTCAAGTCTATAGTTTTCCTTAAATATTCCCTTATGATCTAGAGTGGTCTTGAAGCATGTTGGACCCTGGTAGTATAAAAAAGACGGATAAATATTAGAGAAAGAAAACAAGGTACCCTGTTTATTTTCGTTTTCTCTTCTTTTTTCCTTTTATGTACTATTGTCTGTGAAAATATCTCACTTTCTTTTTTTAATTATATATTCGTCTTTTTACACTACTAGGGATTCCTTATTACGGATTATTTATATACTTCTAGGGATTTCATCTCCAAGCATTATTTTGAGAAAAGCTAAAGGTTTAAATAATCAAAAATTATTTTATTCTTTTCTTCATGTATTTTTCAAATTTTAATTAGCATACTTTTTTATTATTGAAGCCTGTCGTTTTCCTGTTAATCATCCCTCACGATGAGATCCAAATTAATCTAAAAACATTTTGGACCCTAGTAGTATAAAAAATATGAATAAATAGTCAAGAAAAGAGAGCGAGGTACTTTGGTTGTCACTTTTCTTTTTTTCTTCTTTTTTCCTTTAATGTATCCCTTCTCTAAAAATATCTCGCTCTATTTTCTTTATTATTTATCTGTATTTTTTATACGACTAGGTTATAACATGTTTCGAGACGAGTTTAAATTTGCTCATCAGGAATTATTTATAGAAAAGATAAAGGTTTAAATAATCGAAAATTATTTTTGTTCTTTTTCTTCAGGTATTTTGCGAATTTTAATTGGCATACTTTTTTATTATTCAAGCTTGTAGTTTTCCTGTTAATAAACCCTTTGTGGAGGAGATCCAAATTAGTCTTGCAACATTTTGGACCCTTGTAGTATGAAAAAGATGAAGAAATAGTCAAGAAAAGAGAGCAAGGTACTTTGGTTGTCACTTTTCTTATTTTCTTCTTTTTTCCTTTAATGTATGACTTCTCTGAAACCATCTCGCTCTATTTTTTTATTATTTATCTGTATTTTTTATACGACTAGGTTATAACATGTTTCAAGATGAGTTTAGATTTGCTCATCAGGAATTATTGATAGAAATACTACAGGTTTAAATAATGGAAAATTATTTGTATTCTTTCTTTTCAATTATTAGGGGACTTTTAATTATAATAACTTCTCATTATTTAAGCATGTAGTTTCCCTGTTAATAATTCCCCACGAGGAGATCCAGATTAGCCTCAAAACGTTTTGGACCCTAGTAGTATAAAAGAGATGAATAAATAATCGAGGAAAGGTACGAGGTACTTTGGTTATCACTTATATTTTTTTTCTTCTTTTTTCCTTTAATGTATAACTTCTCTAAAAACATCTTGCGCTATTTTCTTTATTATTTATCTGTATTTTTTATACTACTAGGGTATAAAATGTTTCGAGACGAGTTTAGATTTTCTCATCGGGGATTATTTATAGAAAATGTAAAAATTTTAAAAATCTAAAATAATTTTTATTCTTTTTTTCATGTATTTTGCGAATTTTAATTGGCATACTTTTTTATTCCTAAAGCCTGAATAATCGAAAATTATTTTCATTCTATGTTTCCAGATATTATGGGAATATTACTTAGAATAACTTTTTATTGTTTAGACTTTCAGTTTGCCTATAAATAATCACTCATGAGGAAATCCAAATTGGTCTTGAAACATTTTGGACCCTAGTTGCAAAAAACCATGAATAAATAATCTAAAAAAGAGAGCGAGGTTCTTTGATTGTCTCTTTTTTCCTTTTTTTCTCTTTTAATCTATAACTGTCTCTAAAGCCACATTGCACTCTTTCCTTTATTAATTATCCGCCTTTTTATATTAGTAGGGTCCAACATTTTTTTAAACCAGTATAAATCTCCTGATCAGGGATTTTTAGTAGAAAAACTACAGACTCAAATAATTGAAAATAAAAATAATTAAAATTTTCATAATACGTGAAAATAAAAAATGAAAATAATTTTCACTTATGTTTAAACCTGTAGTTTGCCTTTAAGTCATCTTGTTATTTCCCTTTAAATAAGACCTAACGAGAAGATTTAAATTAGTCTCGAAATACGTCGGAACCTTTGTCATATAACTGTTTCAAAATTTAATAATTAAAAGATAAAAGTGGAATATTTTCTAATATTTTAATTTTGACTTCCTAATTTTTCAATAGGTTGAACACTAGTAGAATAAAAAATATGGATAAATAATAAAGAAAAGATATCGTCGTGGTTCGATTGCAACATTCTTTTATTCTCTCTCTTTTTTTCCTTTGTTACAGCGCCTGGAACAAAAGCTTTATTTATTGGATGTAATTAAAGTAAAGGGTATGGATATTACTATGCTATTATCAGTCACTTTGTGTATTTTTGTGACATCTATGCGACATTATGACTTTGTGAACTCTTCGCCTTGGGTACTTGCTAGATAAATTAATCAGCGTCCTGTGTCAGAGGGGGGTTGTGGAACGAACCTGCTGCTTGAATAACTGACACAGGAATGCTAGGTCGATATAAAATGTGTACCTTCCCCTTTAAACCTCATCCTACACTTCCCTTTCTCACTTTTCTCATAGAATTCCTTGATCGTTGATTATATTTATAATTATTATATCGATAGATCTTTTAAAAGAAAGTATAAATCTATTTGTTGAATACACGCATTTTCCGAATTAGTTGAAAAATTACAGAATAAATCTATTTTTTGTTACCAATAAGGGTTTTAGAGTTATAGTCACTTTTTATGTCAATCGGTAACAAAACAGTTTACCATTAATTTTTATGACATCAGATTTTAATTTCCACATTTAAGTTCAATAAAAATTTTAAACTATTAAGTAGAGTTCAATATTCAATTTAACCTAAATTGTTGATCAAAATACTCAATTTAGAAGCACGAAAAATATTGTTTAATAATAGGTTGTCATCTAGTACTCATGGTTATATTATTAGAATACACATATTTTCTAGGCAACCTTATCAAGAAAATATCAATAAAAACATGTACTTCTTTCTTGTAGAAAAGTCGATTGATAGGTTAATCTTTAAACTGATCACATTTTTATTGCATACAATTTTCATTCGGTAATACGAAAATTATTTGCAACAAAGAAAGTTAGGTAAAACACGAAAAATAATAGATACTTCCCTTATTTTTTAAATTAAAAATTCTTTTAGATAAACAAAAAAAAATGTACTTTTATTATAATGCTTTGCAACATTAAAGATATTTCTGAACAAACAAAATTATGAAATAAATACAAAAATAGGAAATTAATTAATTTTGGTTTAAATTATGAATATAACTTCTAATGTAAAAATATTACGAAAATAAGAATTATTTAAGACGCCTAATAATCATAAAAATTACCGGAAATCTGATAAAATCCATTAACCACTTTTTAAAATCCATTAAACACTTGTTAAAATCCATTGGAATCTTTTAAAATGTCGTAAATACCTTAGAGGTCCTATGAAATCATTACACATCTTCCTGAAGGTCAGGCAATTTTTTTAAGTTCAAATGAATTTTTTTTAACCCCTTAAACTCCTTAAAATCTTTAAAAAAAATGTTAAATTTCTTTCAATCTTTTAAAAATTTAGTGGAGTATTTTTAAATATCCTAAAATATTTCCAATTCTTTGAAATTTTTCCAAATTCTTGAAAATTTCTTAAAGTTCTTCAGAATACCTTAAAATTGTTAAACTGCTTTGAAATCCTTTAAAATTTGTTTAATCTATCGAAACTTTTTTCAAATATTTGAAATTACCCTGAAATTTTTGAATTTCACGTCTTCAACTGCCTTCTGCAAAATGCGTCGTTTTGGTCTAAAGCTTTAACTGTTTTTAATTTAATTTTAATTTTTTTTTGAAGATTCAACCAATTGCCGGAAAATGTATCTTTTTAAGTTAAAAATTTAAATAAATTATTAAGTTGCATTTTTTGGTCAAATATTCCAATGTTTTGTAAAAATTTGTCCTTTTAGATAGAAAATTCATCTACCCTGGTGTAAAAGTCATCGTTCTTGGTTTAAAATAAACTTTTTTGTAGAAAATGTAACTAGTTGGTAAAATGTACAACTATTTCGTTGAAAATTCGTCTTGTCAAGAAAAAATAACTCTGGAAGAAAGATTACAAAAAATAAACCTAAAAAAGTCAAATTTTGGATAAATTTTGGATCAAATACAATATGGTATTTAAATAAATCTTTTCGAACAAATTTCACTCCCCTAAGATTCTCCTGTTTTTGTTATTAATTAACCTCTTTCTCCTGTAACGTATACGAGTTGTAAAATAATGGCATACGAGTGATGTACGATATTTAATTCTAAATCAGGCTGTTATGAGACTCTAGGATCATGGTTCATAATCTTTATAATATCTTTTACCGTGAATACATACGAATTACGTGGCAGTTATTTCATTGGCTGTAATTGGCATTCTCGTTTAGCGCGAAATTTGAAAACGGTTCGGTCCGAGCTAGAGCATAGTATACATATATGTCAACAGTACGGTTAGAGAGTACATGGTGCGTTATTCAGTGGCCATTTGTGGAACTAGTAATCCGCCAGGGTGGCAGATGTCGGCACTTATAATCTGTCAGCACCTGACAGCATTTGGTGAATAGCTATTAAACACTCACCTTTCAGGGGGCGTTATAGGCTAATAACATGGTGGTTTCGAATTAAATATAGAAATCCTATTTTATAAATTTATATTTCAATTAATACAACTAAGCATTTTCAGAACATACATAATCTGCTGAAAGCGCAATACTAATTAAATTAAAACAGCAATTATACCAAATTCTATCTTGGAAATTAACATTTCTCTCGGAATTGGAAGAAGATGAAAATGCAGCAATGAACACTTTATATTTAAATTTTTAAAAATGTTTATGTCAAAATTGCAGTCGCTTTCACGCAAATGATTTCTAGGATACTAAAAGAATTTTTGTGTGTAAAATTTAGGTCGTGAACATACAAAAACAAAGTTTACGAGTCCAAAATCTTTCAACTCTAATTATAATGTTTCATAAGTTATCTAAAGTTTGACCTACACTCTAAAAGTGCACTTTTTGGTCCAGAAGCTTCCTTGATTCAGAAGTCTTTGCCCTCAACTTTTCTTCCTTCTGAACCTTCTCAGACATAAACTATCGGCGGCTACCCCACAGAAGAGCATTTCATATATTCTGCCGTCCCATCGCAGACCGACTTTCTTTTCTTATCGTATTTTTCCTAAAGGATCGGACATTATGGGTTTCGGAAGCATCCGCTACATTAGAGGAGCCACTTTCTCATACTTATGGATCGACAACGATATAGCCTTTTCTTCGCGACGAATATACGATCTTTTCCACAGCATAGATAAAATTCCTACCTTTAAGTTCGCATTTCCGTTCTGCTTGAAATTCTGGCCCTTTGCAATTTACATGCTCATAAAAAACCTATCACTTTTCAGTTTTTGTCCAATAAATGCGTCATGCAAATTGGGGTGCAGCAAATAGAAATCAATTTTTATGCATGCGTTCGGGTGATTCTCCGTATAGTGCAAAATTTGAGCATCGGCAGTTTCTAAAAACAATTTAGCTATAGACGCTGAGCATAATTTTGAAATATTGTAAACGACTGATTCGGAAGCAGATTTTATGTTTTCTTTGTAGAGTTTTTACGGCACGCTCGTAAGACATTTTTCTGTGAAATTAATAAATTGACAATGGCAAACTAAAATAAAAAGATCAAAAATTTAAAGAAATTTTCGAAAGATTATTGACATTTTAGGCAAGATATGTTGCACTCTATGGAAATTTGCCCGAAATTTTGGAAAAATATTTTTGGAAATTTATGAAAATTTCAGGGATGATATGCGGTAACTTATGCAATATTACTCAGGATTTAAGAATATTTTGAACATACTAATGGTGTAATACTTTCTGATAGTAAAGTTAACCTATATAGGTTGAAATTTAAAAAATATCAATCAGTATCGAATATTACCATTCTAAAACTTATTTGTTTAAATAAATTATTTTCTTGGTATATGTATAATAATACTCGCCCAAATGTTATTTTTCTTGAAAATAATATAAAATTAATCAGTAGGCCCTAATTATGACAAAAGTCGATGAAAAAAGAGTGAAGAAATATGTACAGTCAATAAAAATTGAATACTTTAAATTGCAAGTCAACCAAATTTAATCCAATTTAATATTTAAATCTTTTAAATTAGGTCATTTTAAATAAAAAATCTTAGGAATTGAATTATTTGAAAAGAATGAATCAAAATTGCATTTTTTTATCATAAACATTAAACATTAAGCGATCTTCAATAACAAACCTTTAAAATTAAAAAAGTCGCAAGTGTAAATCTTCAAAATTGAACTACATAACTTAAAAAACTTTAAAGATTATATTTCTTTGAACTATAAATAAGGTAAACTAATAAAACAATTTTAAATTGCGAATCATTAAAATTGATTAATTTTAAATTATAAATATTTAAAATCGAACCTATCCAAAAAAAGGGTCAAAATAACGTACTTTTTAAATATGAATATTGAAAATTGAATAATAAATTTAAACTCTATTTGTTTTAAACTTAAGAGTTTATAATGTAAGCGCTTCAAAGCTGTTAAAATTTGAATTGAAAATCTTTTAAATTTAAGATTTTTCAATTTTGAACATTAAAAATTTTAAATTAAACAATTTTTAATTTTTTAATTAAAAATTCGGCGATTATGATTATCAACATTGAAAGATTGCTCATTTTGAAAGACTTGGAATTAAAATCGCCTGACTTTTAATCTTTGATATTATAAAAATTTAATAATTTGGATTTATACTATCTTCAAAATTAAAGACCTTCAATTGAAAATGTTAAAAGTGAAAAAATTTTCCATTGTAAAGATGTAAAATTACGGTTTATATTACAAAAAAGCGTTACGAACTAGAAAGCTCTGAAATATAAGTCTTGAAAACTAAATAATAATTTTTAAATCGATGTTTCCAAATACAAGAATTTTCAATTGTATCGCTTCAATATTGTAGACTTTTAAATTTTTTACTCTTACATGTAAATTTGTCATTCAAAATAAGGGAAGTCTAAAGTTGTGCAAATCAAAATTCAGTTATTCAAACAAAAAACATTAAAAATGGTATATTTTTAAATTATGCGTGTTAAAAATTAAGGATTTTTCCATTAATAATCTTCCTGATAGACCAATTCCAAAAAGATGGTACAAATTTAAACTATAAACATTAAAAAATCAAGCATTTAAGCTAATTTTCAATTGCAAATAACTTTAAGACGGACCAGTTTTGAAAATAGAAAACTTTTGAAAGACTCAGAATTCCAGAATCGCTTGGAAAATATTTTATTTCAATTAAAAACTTAAAAATACAAAAAATTATTTCAAATTAAAGAAAACTTGGCGTCGGAGCCAAGAAAAAAAATATTTCTCGATTTTTGCTCAATTTCAGTAATACCCGAATATTGAAAAATGTTTAATGGTTAAATTCCTTATGGAAACAACTTTTACATTAAAGTAAAACATTTTTAGTGCTGTATTTTTCTTAATTTATACAAAAGTCATTGTTCCTTGTATATTCTTGAAGGAAAGTAAAAAATAACAATAAAGTAGGTATTTCTACAATTGAAGAATTTGTATAACTTTTTATCAATAATTTTTTTTTACTTTATTGTAAAAATCTACACGGCGTTACAGAAAACTAAATTATTTTACATTGTTTTAAATCGGGACGTTTAAAATCATAAAAACAATTTTAATTTCACATAAATTATTGTGCGAAATTATAAATCTTTGCAGAAGAATACAAGATTGCGCCAAAGTTGAAATCTTGAAAAAGTGTCTTACGAATGACGTTGTTTATTCTTGAAGTTTATTGAAGGAATAAACAAATTTTAAAAAATCATGTTTGCCAAGAACTTATGCTATTATAATAATTCATAGATAAAGCAAAAAATTCATTTATGTAACTATTTTTAAATGTAAATGTTATCTAAGTATCTAGTTTCTATCAAACGTACTTTTATGGTGGAGAATAAATTTGTAGACGAAAGTACAAAAAACCAAAACTGTTAGTACAGGAACCACCTAATAATAAATGCAATATATTGCAACACAAATTACATGAACAAAAAATGTATATTCTTTTGTCTTTTATTGTAATTTTAATTTTTTTGACGAATTTACAAAAAAGTAAAATTATAAAAGTTTACAACTACAGTAATATACGGAAATTTACAGGTTTTGCAAACAAAAAGTTTTTTCTTTTTTAAGCCAGGATAAAATATATTTAGAATATTTCAAGTAGATATTCTTAAATAAGGATGTGCGAATGATCTCTTTTATAAAAAAGCTCCTATGTTTAAAGTTTAAAGAATGATAGAATATTAAAAAAGGCAACAATCATCATGTTAAAACTAAATATTTACAAAGAAGATCCAAACGTAATTTTTAAATATATGTATTTAAATTGTAGATTCTTATGATTGTGCTTTTTTCCAAATTCCTGCAGGAAATCAAACCTAAGTAAAATACAGCAATATAGAAAAGTACCAAATTCTTCCGTATAAAGGACCAGAGCTCTACTTTCCTTTAATGTTTGTCTTTATGCATTGATTTAATTGTAGGTGCCTGTAAAAATGGTTTCAGTGATACTTTTGTTTCCGATCTTAAAATAATCATGAATCATAACTAAAATAATTTCAGAAAAAAACCGAGAGGTTCAAGCATTTTTGAGCTGAAGGCACTCCATTCCCTCTGTGAGGTTTATCAATCAATCAAGAGAATTGTATCGGTTAATTTGGAAAATTGCAGATTATATTGGCAATTGTATTAATATGATATTATCGACTCGATTTGTGGTGGCTTTTTCGGCTGAGTCTAGTACACTTAGCCATTACGTAATTGCTTTTTGTAAACAGCTAACTCGACAGATGAAGAACTTTGCGGTTAATTCGGTTAATAAAATCAATGTGTCGGGCATCATCGAGTGTGCATATTAAAAGAATGCCACCGCAGGACCTGTTTGGATTTGTGTTCATATTACGGTTCGAAAACAAACGGAACCAGACGCTCATGCGTCTATTTATGAGATTAAATTTATCGGCTAGTACCGTTGTCATCTGGTTTATGAAATGTCACGAAGCGGCGCCTGTTTCTAGAAAAAGAGCCAGTCATTTGTTTCTCATTGCGTGCTGTCCAGGTGAGAACAGTATCAAGCAGAAGTAGAAAGTAGGGTATATTTTCTGGGTTTATAACTCATCCTTTCAACAGAGCCACCTGACGAAAGAGTATTCGCCTAATAGAGAAGGACGAGGTGAAAAAAGAAAGATCGATCAACTCGCCATCTCGCCAACCCTCTTTTCACTTCACCCACTTCAAGATCCTTTTCGGTCTGTCGACAGAGAAATATATATTTGCGGCTTTCTAGACGAAAACCACTTGAAGAGGTCATCGAAGTCTTTATCGTGTTTCATTTCCTTTGTTCATATACTGCAATCTGCACCTCTGATAAGGAAGGTGATTCAAAGAGTTGAGTTTTCAACAATCAGTTAGGAAATTCTCCGGGGAAAAGGAAAATCAGCCTTCTTTTTTCACTTTCAGGAAAATCGAGTCGATATCAAATTTTTCAAATGGAACATTCAGCGACTTATCACAGACTGTTACTTAAGACTTATATTTAAACCAATGTGACTATGATTATGACTTTAAGGCTTAGAATTGAATTACCTACAACAGATTATTCGAAAGGGATAGTTTTATTTTTCATGCTTAAAAAATTGAATCCAGAGAATTTCCGAAATTTAGAGAATTTAAGGAAGTTAAAGAATTTAGAATAGTCAACAAGTTCAAGAGTTTTAGGAAATTAAGGGATTTCATAGTATTTACGGAGTTTAAAGAATCGAGGGAATTTCAGAAATTTCAGGACATTGAGGCAACTCAAATACTTCGTGACATTAAAGGAATTCGAGGAGTTCAGAGAATTCAGAGAAATCAACGAATTTAAGGAATTAAACGA
This sequence comes from Druon quercuslanigerum, assembly GCA_010014905.2. NCBI lineage: Eukaryota > Metazoa > Arthropoda > Insecta > Hymenoptera > Cynipidae > Druon > Druon quercuslanigerum. The sequence goes on from JAAAKG020190674.1 coordinate 28,164, forward strand.
ATTAAAGAAATATGAGGAATTCCGAATATTTAACAAATTCAGGATATTTCAGAAACTCAAGGATTTCAGGCAACTGAACGAATTTCCAGGTTTTCAGATCATTTAAGTAATTCAAAGTGTTCAGAGAATTCTAGAAATTGCATATTATTAAGGAAATTCAAGGACTTCGTGAATTTAAAGGAATGTCAGCAGTTTAAGGAATTCAGAGAATTACAGGAATTCCGAATATTCAAGGAATTCAGGATATTCAAGGAGCTCAAGGATTTCAGACTATACAGCAAATTTCCAGGATTTCAGTTCGTTTGGATAATTTAAAGAATTCAAAGAATTTAACGAATTTTTGAAGTTCTAAACTTTAAAATAATTAGGAAATTTAGAATATTCAAGCATTTTAATTAATTTCAAAGAATTGAAGGAAATTAGATATTTTTAAAAATTTAAGGAATTTCGCATATCTTAAGGATTTGTGGAACATTAAAAATTAAAAAGACACCTAAAATATTGATTTCTTCATGCATAATTTTCACTATTTTGTTTCATTACATTCGTTTTTATTCTTTTAATTTTATTTCCTTGCTTTGAACTCCTGGAAATATTTTCAAACTCGTTAAAATCTTTTTTAATTTTTTTAATTTCTTGAAATCTTCTGAATTTTTCGGAAATCACTGATATAATTAAATTCTTCTGAATTCTTTGAATTCGTCTAAATTCCTTGAATTCCATCCAAGGAAGGGATTCAGGATATTGAGTCTTTTCTGTATTTCTTAAATATTCTAGAGTAAGAAATTCAGAAAAGTTAGGGAATTTCCGGAATTCAGCAGATTCAGAGTATTCAAGCAGTATCAGAAATTTATCATATTCAAGGAATGTCTGAAATTCAGACAATTTATTAAATTTAGAATAACCAACGATTTCAGAAAATTCCGGAAATTTTGCAGATTTAAGGAATTCAGGATATTCGACGATTTCACAGAATTTAGAGAATTTTAGGTATTTATGAGGATTTAGAGAATTCAAGAGATTAACCATTTGCGGCATACATTTTTATATTAAACTAATTTTACGGATGTATGCATCTTAGGGGGTTTTCGGGGTCACTGATCACGAATCTGAAGTCAGATTTCCAAAATTCAAAATGGCGTATCCAAAATGGCGGACACATTTTTAATAAGTTGTTGGATTTTCATAACACTTGTTACTCGGGGGTTTTTGAGGTCGCTGGTTACGAATCTCAAGTCACAATTTCTGAAACTCAAAATGGAGGATCCAATATGGCGGACAAGTTTTATGAAAATCCAACAACTTTTTCAAAATTTGTCCACCATGTTAAATCCGCCATTTCGAATTTTTTAAATCTGACTTCAGATTCGTTATCACAGACCCCCAAAAATCCCCAGATGCCAAGTTTCATGAAAAACCATTATTTTTTTGAAAACTTGTCTGTCATATTGGATCCGCCATTTTGAATTTTGGAAATCTAACTTCAGACTCATGATCAGTGATCCCAAAAACCTCCGAATAACAAGTTTTATTCTAATTCATTCAATACGTTGTTCAAAAATGAATTTTTTCGTAAAAAAGAGCGATTTTCGAAATTTGTTTAATTATAACTATTTATAAATTTATGCAATACATTCGTGATAATTTTGTCTACATTCTACAATGCTATAGTCACTATACCAATAAGACTTTTTTGATATTACTTCAAAAACATTGAAAAAAGGTGGTAATCTGGGTTACCACTATGCCGCAAAGGGTTAAGACAATTCAGAATATTAAAATAATTCAGGAAATTACGAGGAATCAAGGATTTCAGGGTATTCAAGAAATTCAGAAAATTTCAGGCATTTCCAAGAATTTGTTTAATCAAGAAATCCAGAGAACTGAAGGATTTCAATAAGTCCAGAGAAATGAAAGATTTTAGAAAATTCAAGGGATTCGAAATATTTCAGAAATCCAGGAAATTTAAAATATTTAAGGCATTTAGAATATTTAAAAAAATCAAGAATTTTGGGAAATCTAGAGAATTTCATAAATTTAGAGAATTCAAGGAATTTGAGGAATTTAGAATATTCAACAGATTCAAGAATTCTAGAATATTCACAGTTATTTTCGGGTTTTCATATTATTTAGGCAATTTAAGGCATTGAGAAAATTACACAAATTTGAGAGCATTAAGGAAATTTAAAGATTTTGTGAAATTAAAGGAACTTAAGGATTTCAGAATAGTAATGAAATTTAAGGGGTTAAGGGAATTTAAAAAATTTCAAGAATTCAGAATATTCAAGAATTTCAAAGAAATTGAGTAATTCAGAGAATACCTAATATTCAAGAAACTCAGGATATTCGAGGAAAATCGGAAAATTCTGAGAATTCAGAGATTTCAAGGAATTTACGGCTTCTGGAATTTTTCGTTTCTCTAAATATTTAACTCTTAATTTTTAAGAAATAATTGCAATTTTTTACTTTACTATTTAATAAACCAAAAAGTTTGAGAATTCAAGAATTATAATTTTAATAGATTTTGAAGATTGTATTAGTCTTACTGAAATTTATATTAAAAGTCAAAATAGTTTTTTTAAAAACCTTTTTCAGTTTTTTTGTATTCTATATGCCAATAAAAATTAAAAACTTATTAACGAAAAAAAGCAAATCATAGAGGCTCAGAGAGTAAGACGTGAGAAATATTTATATATTTAAAAAAATAGGTAGTTCTTATTATTAATTACATTTTGATGTACAACTTTCCAGTTTTAAAATTTATTCCAAAGAATTTCGTATATTATCAGATTATTATTTCAATTTGAAACTTATGTGCATCTCAACTGCAATAATTAAACGAAGTAATTAGACAAACCAAAACAGCTCTACGAACAAAGATTTTTGAATTTTGAGTATAATATAAAAATATTAAAAGTGCAGAAAGTTTTAAAAGAAAGAAAATAAATTTCAAATAGGAAGTAAGTCGTATTACAGTTAATCATCTTTCAAATTTCAACAATCTACTCTTCGACAAATGCAAAATTGAAAATTTGTAAATTACATTTAGTCATTGCCTATGCACTAAGTCTTATGTAACTATGTCAAATGAAGGGATCTTCCATGATTATAGTTAACCAAAGAGTAATTTCACTAAGTGCTGAGTATAGACCAGATGATTCCAGATTCAAAATTGTAATATATTATTTAAACAGCTTGTATATCTACGTTTCAGTAATAAATTTAGAATTTTCACGTGTCTGGTACATGCATATGAATAAACAATGAAGCGCAGATGTGAAAATTACGTAATTAAATAAAAGCTCCATCAGACGTTTAACGGTGGGTCCAAATCCCAAGGGAATCTCCACAAAGTGCACGATCATCCGTGAGAGCTGTACGTTCTCGCTTAGAAAAAGAGATTACCAAGTTAGGTGATACCTCGTTCAATGGATACATTTCATCAGGCAAAGTAAAAGAAATGTCCAAATCCATGAATGAACTCCTTCATATCTTAAGGAAGATATCACTTCAGGATTGATATCAATAAAGCTGATTGATGATTCTTTTCGTCTTCAAGTTTCTTCAAAATATACTCTGCCTAGGTGCCGGTGGAAAAGATATTCCCCAGGCCAATTTTGTGACTTATTACAATTTCTAGCTCAGGTTTACTGGTTCACAGTATCATAGAGTCAGCACATGGGCAAAGGGTACTTCAGAGTTCAGAGGACGATATAGAATGGAAGGGTGTACTATTCGACATTTCCGCGATGCTTCTGGCAGCAAGCTATGAGCCACCACTGTACTTGGCACAGAGTGCTTTTCATCTCAGTAAATGGACCAACGTAAAGCAATTTTGGTACATTACCTATACCTGCTAGCTTCTTCTCCTCCTGGCTTCTACCTTGTATCATTTACCATTTACTTCTTCGGCGTATATGGAAACCCGCAATTAAATTACCCTACGTCAAGAGCACTTGAAATTCAAAAACATCCGGGATAAATCAGACTAATCTTGCACGTCTTTAGTTTAGAATGATTCCATATATAATTATTCAAAAGCTGTAATACGGAGAAAAATGGATGTTTAAATGCAGATGTTCATAGGGTAAGATTGTCCCACCTAACATGTAGATATTCGCAAAAATATTCTTCTGTTAAACTAAAACACATTCAGCTGTTAGAATCATCCAAGCGCATGCGCATCATGCATTGGACTTTCACGACTATATTTGACAGCTATATATTTTAAATATTACAATTACGAAATATTAAAATTTTTTGAGATTTCCAAAGAATCAAAATTAACTATCTTTAATTAAAATTGGATAACGACTTTTGTCTGTCTACACCTAATACGAGGGAAGTATGATCTTAAGTTTCAGTTGAAGTTTGACTCAAACACATTTGACAACATGTTTATAAATTAAAAATAAAATTTGAGTTTAAGTAACCTAAAATTAATAGAATTTTAAATGCAGATTACAGATTATGCGTTGTCCGCTTACTTACCCAGTTTTTATTATTTTATTTTGAATTAAAAATATTAAACATAATCTCAAATTGACTGAATGCATCATCTGATCGACATTCCATACCCATTATCTGTTTTTTTTTGTTTATGTAACAATATTAAAGTTTATTTTAAATTGACAAATAAGTTATTAATTCATTTCTTGAATGGCCAGAAATAAGTAAACTCAAATATTTACTGATGTTATTTGGCATAACCATGCATGTAATATCTCGGATGTTTTAGTTGAATATTTGAGATGTTAGTAAGTAACATCTCACTTTTTAAAATCTACAGATGTTAAATTTGAAAATCTTGATTGCTGTCCTATAGTTGAACATAAAATATACTAATCCTTTACATCTAGATTTTACGTTTGAACATCCATTTTTCTCCATGAATATCTATGTATACCTGACCACTTCTTATGAGTACTTCTTTCTATATTATTATCATATAATATCGCCCCTGCTCCAAAAATTGTGACTGTAGCAACGCCCCTTTTTTACCAAGCCCCTTTTTCTTGATCACGCCCATTTTTCTCGACGACGCCCACTTTGTTTAGACATTTCTATTAACCGAAACCTTGAAAATGTCCATTTCTGTTGAAAACACATCTTAAGCATACTCCTTCCTACTACCTTTAGTCACACCCTTTGTGATGTCCACTTTTCTTGTTCGTTCCCCTTAGCGACACCATTGATCAAGCCAATTTCCATGACCACACCTTTTAATCGTGCCATCAACACCTCTCATCTTTATTAATCACGTTTATTTTACCAAAAATAATTTCTTAGTATTTATTTAATAATTAATTACCTTTATAAGAGGCGTGTCAATGTTGTGACTAAGGGGCGTGTTCAACAAAAATAGGCATGTTCATAATGTCCACGAGTGAAGTTAGTAGTATGGATATTAACTTGCACTTCCGTTTGGTGTATAGCTCATATCATCGGACAATGATCTGATGATGTAATCAATGCTGCTGACAGTTACCGAAATCTCTAGTGGTGCTCGTTCTTCGCAGTGGTAGGAAGTGCTAGTAAATGGCTGTAAACGCGCAATGGTGATGGTCGACATGTCAACATCTAATCTTGTGTGATTGCACAGCCCTCAAACGCCGATTTTACGAGCCTCGGACTTTGACGAGCTCTCCCGAAATGGCCCAGGCTAAGAGCTCTCCAATCTGAAGGTTATACTTACGAGTAATTTGCCCTAATTAGATATAACAAATAAGGCTTTTAAGCTCAAGCCTTTAATCTTCGGCATCGTAACAAATCACGAAAACGTATCCTGCCTTCTTTTTCACTTACAGTAAATTGTTTTGCATATATCTGACGGTTACTGCTATGCTTTTTTTTCAAAATTAGGACATAATTTAGGAAATTCTTAGGAGCTGGACTGGAACACGATTATCAAACTTATTCAACAAGCCAAATAGGCAGTATTATATTTCGATAAATGTTTCATGTCTTTCATCTTTTGAAATCTTTTCTTCTTTTCTTTATTAAGCTCATGTGTGAATCCGTGTGGTTTCGAGATTCTGCTCTTTTCATTTGATCGTGTGAAGGACATTGCAATTGCTATATACATATAACTGAAAGGACCTTGTGTGCTGGCTAGAACAATATAGTTGGCACGTTCTGAAAGTGCGTAAGAGGGTGAAACTTTTTTTGTTGTATGCACTTTGCGCGAACGAAGGACGAAGAACGGGGTGACACCGAAGGTCCGGGCACTGCTTTGTCATATACGGCAAAGAGGGTTCCATTGTCGTTGGCTCTCCTATCCAGCGTCATTCATTACGTTGACTATAGCGGTATAGCATAATGTAAATTCTGATTAGACCTGTGGTTCCATGATATCTTCATATCTACCCTTGCAACCATTTCAATATCACATCAGAGACCATCTCTTGAAAAGGAATTTAAACTTTAATAATAAAAAGCTAATATAATTCTTTTCCGAGACGTTTTCACTTCATCAGATTTTCCTCTGTTGTTCAACTTTTCTTATTTTGTGAAGTTAAGTTACATTTTTTCTAAACTTTACGTCATAAAAAATGGCTCATTTCCTTCTTTTTCAAAAGTTCTGTCGTAGTTTTTATGATTATCAATGCTAAAAGTAAGTTTCATAATCAGCTTCTTTACCACTTATTAGCTATTTTTTAATTTAGAAATATTTCTTCACCATGGCAATGAAAATTTGTTAGTTAAAGAATTAAAATTTTAAAAAAAATTTAATTAATTTAAATATATTTGCACGAGTACTTTCAATCCTTCTAACCTTTGCCTTAGAAATTGCCTTATGCTTAATTCTTCTAATTTTCATGAAAATTATATGTTACGCGTTTTTATGAGAAGTTTTATCTTGTGCAAAGTGAATCAATTTTTCGTTGGTTATAATTGGATATCAAAAGAGTTTTTCTGCTTTTAGGTTGCCAGCAGAAAGAGATATTTTCTACTAACCAAACAACAGCCAAATAAAATTATTCTTATTTTTTTGTCTATGCTAGTTGGTAGCAATGACCATCATGGTTACATATTAAATGCAACATATATCTGATCTCGTACATTTTATATAATATATTGAAAAAAAACACTGGATAAGTAAGAAAATGTTTTTGAATAACAGTTTAGGATCATTGTTTTACGAATCTCTACGCAATGTCCTTCGACTACTGATCAGAAAGACTTAAAATATGAAGATTCGTTTTGTACTAGAAGAGCACCATCTAAATAAAATTGCTACACATCAAAAAATTAATGATAAAATATGGGATAAATGGCTAATATAATTTATGTAATGGCATTTTTATATTTTAAAAATGAATGTTCAAACTTTATTGCATGTAATACGCGCTTAATAACCTATTTTTTGTAAGCTTTCAGTTTTTATAGTGATGCAATTAAAAAAGAATATATCACTTGCTCAACTTTCAAAGTTCAAAAATTGTCGTGCGATAGTGGGGCCATATGACAGAAGTGAAACTTTGATTCATTAAAATTGAAATTTGCTGTAAAGAATCATCATTAAATTTGAGGACATCGCACAATACGAGATAGCAGAAAGAGAGAGAGAGACAGAGAGCACAAAAATTATGTGCACACCGTGGCAATAGTGGGGATATCGAAGAGGAGTCTTTAGAGCAATTGCGTAACGACGAACAAAAGGGAGACGCAAATAGAGAGAGGAAGAAGACGCGATTAGAGAGAGAAGGCATAAAAGAGAGAAGAAGAAGAACGTATAAGAGTGAGAGTGACAGGCAGAGTAATATGGAATCCGTTTGTTTCCAAAAGAAGTGTTCACATGAAAAATATTAATTAAAGCTATTTGGTTTAATAATTTTATGTAGTTTTAAATTAATCGAATTCGAAGATTCCATTTTTAGCTTGAATTTACAATAATTTTATACTTTATTTGATTCATTTTACGTTTGAAACGGTTTAGCGAGTTGATAACATCAACATAAAATATTGCAACTGCGAAAATTCAATACTGTAATATGCATTTTGATATTGGACAAGGTGGAACATTCAAATTTACAGTTTTCCAAATTGAAACATTTCATATTTTATGAAAATAAAAATTGTGAAACCTGAAACGTTGGATTTCCACAATGCTACTATTTTTTATTTAAATCATTTCTAATTTATACTGTTTCTCTTTAAATATTTTAAAGGCAACTACAATTTATTTTTAAAGCTTTGAAGTGAAAATTGTCCAATTTAAATGATTCATGATTATAAATTGCAGAATTTTAAAAGTTTCCATTTGAAATAAAGCTTGAATATAAATTTGACCTTGAATTATCAATTCCCAATCAATATGTAAAAACAAAATTAAATTCCATTTGTAGAAATTAAGACTTCGATTCATTCCTCTGCGATCCGATGAAACTTAATTCAATCGACTGAAAAATACTCAAGTGACATCTCAATACGTCTGGTGTAATTCGAAGACTTCTGGATGGCTTCTTGTGAAGGGCGTAAAATCAAGAGGAAGGGTCCAAGGATACGGAATCCTTTGTGCCAAAAGGGTTTATGGGGTGGACAGAAAGCTCCAAGACAATGGCTTAATTAATTCTCTGAGATTTAGTCGAAATGGTAATGATCTTGATCCCCCGCATCAATGGAAAATAAAGCATCGTAATGTTAGGAAGAAGGTGTAATGTCAAGGACCCGGCAGCACAGATTATTCCGATTATCTACAGCCCAGATTTTTCAATACGGCTCTGATACAGCTACGTCGTAAATACTACTTGGACTGCACGCAGTAGACTCCTAATCCATAAGCCTGTTTGTCATGTAGACTCAAATAAATAGTGGATTATCTTATCCAATAAATGTTTTAAAAATATCTCTAATGACCTTCATACTTGCCAGCATTTATAGATAAATCTTAAACTTATCCCAAACTTGTCTACGAAGGTATCGATCCCGGTTGCATTATTTAAGATTGCGTGACAAAATATTCGCCAAAAATGCAAATTTCTCGTAAGTATTCAGGCGGTGGAGACTACGATATTGCTATAATATCCATACATATGCATGAACTAAGAACATACCTTCTGTTGAAAATACTTGGATGATCGATCAATATGTTTTAGCATAGCAAACACTTATGAGCTTTCAAAATATTCTCAAAAAAGTCTGATGATTGGAAAGCTTTATTAATCAGCAAATATTATATTTGTTAGGTTGCTTTAGGTATTAGAAATGCTTTATAGCATAGTCACTTTAATTTGATCTAAACAAAGAGTACTGAACGTAGTCGTTAATTGAAAATGTACAAGAAAATATTGAGTTATTTCTCTTTCATCATAAAAGCACACATTAAAGTTGCAGGATCAGGAGTAGAGTACTTGCATTATCCATTCAAGTGTTCTATGAAACTCGATAGACTCGCTGCAATACCTGGGAAGTGGAAATTGACACGTTCGCGCAGACAGTATATCGCAGTGGCACTCAAGATTTACATTAGTGAGCATCCATCAATGTTATGGCGAGGTAATTGCGTCGAATCTGCCGATTAGAAACAACGATAGAGTGAGCTGATAGTGGCTTTCGAAAATAGATGTACAACACACATAAGCTATATCAATTCATCATATAATCATCGAATCAACTGCATGTACGCAAACACAAATGTGAGAATCAAATTACGTTAACATACGCTGCAGATGCAACAACAGTTAAAATTTATGACTTTATAAAATTTCAGTGTCAGCCGTATTTCTATTGAGAGCAATACGAATTTATGTCACGCAAATATGGATTATGGCAGACCCATCAAAATATAATGAACTATCCTAACTTAGAATGACCTATATCCGAATCATGTAACTTTATTGTTAGGAGTACATTAAGCGCTGTGCCCAGTTCTCCTCTAGTCGCGGAAGCAATGATCATTCAATGGAAATTCAAGCATGGGCTTTCTCAATATACATAGCAACTGGCACGCTTTATGGCAAACCCGGCCTACACTGCGACGTGCATAGCACATTTTATCCAACAAAGGCAAGGGCAACCAAGCAAACACAGCTACAAGGGCAAATTTGCATACAAACGAATCATGGCGTTTTCGCAAGCGTTGGCGTCCGAAATGCAAGTGCAATCGTTTCGTTTCACGATTTATAATAAAGAGGGAAAAGTGCTTTGATGGCGATATTATGCGCTCATATTTGTAACTAACTGACCCATGTAACTAACTTGTCGATCTTTGAGAGTCACTTGTTGTTGGATTAACTTTTCTAGTGTATAGGACTTTATTTGTAGTGAAGCAGTATTGCCTTTTAGTACGAACTAACTCATTTCCGTCACAAATTTGACTTCTGCAGACAAAGGCAATTCTATTCCCAAAGCGCGAACTATTGGGAAGGCCTCAGTTCTCGTGATAGTAGTTAGCTTATGATTATATATTAATGAGTAATATGTAATCCAACATCAAATGCAATATCTAATTTAAAATTTTAAGATACCATGGCCATACATTCGCTTCTACAGGAATGTCGATATCCTGAAGAATGTAACTTTTCTTTCTTTTTTTCTGTAGAAGCAACAAGTGAAACTGGCGGTCAGTGAACACATTTGCAAGTGCGAGGGAATGATTACGCGTATTCGAGTTAAGGATCCTCCGAATCGCGTTAAGCAGGCCGAGTGACCAAAGTTGTTGGGTGATTCGAGAGCCGATTGCAAAGGTGAGAAAAAGGAGCTGAGGCGAAGGACGAAAGAGTGGGAGGTGGAAAAAAGGAATGAAAGAGGATCCGAAAAAGACAAGAGAAAAGGGAATTGAAGAATGAAAAAGGGGCGTGTGGACTAGTACTGTTTATATCATACTTGTAGCCCTGCGAATAATTGAGGCAGATATCTTGTGAATCTTGGTAGCACGAAATGCGATCCAGGGACCGCGACCCATGTTGTCCGAGGATGACAGTGAGCGTGGGCAGCTGAAAGTGGACGTGTACATAATAGATGGTCTTTATGACAAAAGTTGACCCTCTTGAAATATTGAAATCGCTTGAGTCACAATTAAAAAATATTATCAAATATTTACGTAATATCGATTTGTATTTTACGTCTAGCGGCTCTTGAAAAGTTACCTTTTTAGGACCAACTAATAAAATAATTGTTCGACCACAAAGGTTAAGTAGCGCTTGGCTCAGTTAAGCTTAAATGCGGACCGTCCTACCAGAGAGGCGTGTTCATCAGCTTTCAAAATGTCACCAGTTTGTAACTAAAAATAATATTACTAATGCTTACTTTTGTCGAAGAGAAAATTGCATTTAAAGACATTGTTAACCTTAAAATGCCAACATTTTCTTAAATTCTCTTAGAATCAAATTACTTTACTTGCTTACTTTTGTCGAAGAGAAAATTGCATTTAAAGACATTGTTTACCTTAAAATGCCAACACTTTTTTAAATTCTCTTAAAATCAAATTACTTTTATTACTTGTAATTGATTACAATTCTGTATGATTTCCAATTTAAAATTTGATATAAAACATCTTTTCATTTAGAAAGAATTTCATTTTAAAATTTCAAAGGAAAAATCTAATGTTTTATATGCAAGATTGAATACCCGGGAAAATATAAAAAAAGATGAAACTGTTTGAGTTACAAACTAGATTTAAAAGCTTTTAAATGTTGAGGCTAATAAACTTTTAAAGCATTTACATTGTAAAATGAATTTAAGAATGAAAACATCAAGTTAAAATGTGATTGGAAGTCAAATAGAATGGTATTACATAGAAAAATATTCCGGGGATGAAAAATATAAAATCTACCTGCGATTTTACATATATTTTGAAGTGTTTTAAAGATTTTTTTAAATAAATTCTAATTTTCGTTTTTTAGTTAATTAGAGTTAGATTAATTGGGATCGTGGATAAAATGTTGTGAAATTCAAGTTCACATGTAACAACTTTGGGCTATGTTATTTGACAGAAAAATTAGTAAAATGATTTTGACTACCATTTAAGCAAATTTCTAATACAATATAATCAATTTTGACTAATTTGAGTTAATAATTTTTTAAACATTCACATGGCCCCTTTTTATAAAGAATTTGGAAAATTCTTCTCTTTCAGATCACTGTATAAGCTTTTCGGGTAAAATTTAAAATCTCAAGTTAATACACTCTAGTTTTTAAGCTAGTTCTTCCTTTTTAAACAAATTTGAGTTAATCCTAAAAGAAAATTAGCACGGTACTGCTAGGTAGTGTACTGAATTTCAATTAGTATGTAGCCTGATTGTAATAATATTTTTGCATGGTACCATTTGGAAGTATAATAAATAATCTAAACAAAAAGTATTGAGTGTCTATAAAATGAAATCAATTAATGCTTATGCAAGACACTGATTAAGACACGTTGCTTCTTCCTTTACAAAATACGCCAGCGGCTTTTGAATCTCGAGACTGACGAGTGGACATATGTTCCGTAACAATCCGAAGCGCTGTAGGACGTCTAGAATGCGTGTTGGGGCCAAGCTGAAGTGACGCGGAGTCAGTCGGCCGCAAAGTTAACAGACTGTTTCCAATGAAAGCGAAGAACGACGACACCTTTGAAACTCACACGTCTGCTAACTTTCCAAGCAGGAAGATTGAGAGCTAGCCGCAGGTAAAACTTGTCAGCGGATCGATGATCATCGAAACAGTAGGAATCTTCAACACCCGCTCCCTCTTTTCTAGAGGCGACATTTTATTGATATCGTGTTTCCTAAGGATATATAGTTGTAAGGACCAGCGATGCCGTCGCCTTTGGGTTGGACATCTTAATCCACAGTACAGGCAACGGTATGGTACTCTCTTGTGGAAATCGATCTCCAGAATGGGCTCCCGGTCAACCGATCCTCCGATCGGGCTATACCTATGTATGTGTGGTGTGGTGCAACTTCACACAACAAGCCATGGGCATCGCCATCGCCCTCTTGTGCATCTCTATAGCCAAAGTGAAGGCACCCATACATATATTCGGCACGTACTTGATGTTTATCACTGAGCTGGGCGCGAAGTCTTTACTTGCCTTGTATCGGAATATCACTCCCAGTCCTCTTCCGCGGTAGAACGTTGCGACTCGAAGAAACTAATGGACCGGTCCAAGTCGTATGCACCGAGTCCCTCGACTCGTTTTCACGCGCCGCACGTGAGTGGCCCGGATAACAACAATCGCTAGCCAATTCGCATGGATCATCGATATTATCTGTCTAAACATAATTCAATTTCTAATTTGGTAGGAAATTTTCTTCTTAGAAACAACTTTTCTGCAATAATATTTGGGTTTAGTTATTGTGAAATGGGTAATCGTAACTTTTTCGGTTCTAGCCACGAGATGCTACTGGGATGGAGAAATTGATACGGTACGGGCAAGCAAGGGATGTGTAGGAAAGGGGGTCGATTCTAAATCAATCGAGAAATTGCGTATTGCTTATTCAAGCAAAAGGTGGAGAGGATCACAAACTCATGGTTCAATAAATTTCTTTATTTCATTGTTAGCGCTGTGATCATCGTTGACCTTTGCGTGTATATTATAGATACTATATATCTTATAGTACCTTAAAATTAGTATCAGATTATATTTTAATTCAATCAGAGTTCATTAGACTAATTATAAAATACGTTTGATGTGTTTGAATATGATAATTTGCTTTGATCGATTAGATTTGATGATTTCTGGACTTTTAGTTAGGGTTGTCCTTCGATTAATGTACAAAATACCTGAAAATAATACCAAGAATCGAACGACCAAATTAAGACAAACTCAATAAAATGTTCCTTTGAAATTTAAAAGAAGATTTAAAAAGTCCTTGAAAAGAAAAGAAAAAAATTTATTTTTTTAGACAAAAATAAAAAAGAGGTAACAAAAATTTTTGATTCTCGGACCTTGGACAGAGAGCATCGTGATTTTGTTGCTGTTCCTCCCTGCTCGAAAACTTTTTAATTTTTAATTGATTTTTTTTGCCTTGATAAGAGTTCTGCATAACTACCGAAACGTTGATGATATATTTTTGACATCAAAATGTGAATTTAACAACAAGTCAATTAGCATCTTAAAAGGATAAATTAAAAAAAAATTGTCAAATTTTCGCCTAAATAATGAAAATGTCGACTAAAAATATAATCATTAAAAGAAAGCAACTTCCAAAAAAGATAATGATGATGATAAAAATAGGAAAGACAAAGGAAATAAAAGAAAGAAGGATGGAGATTTGGCTACATGCCTGTTCATTTTTCTTTCCTATTTTTTATTTCTGTGAAAAAAAAATAAATTCTTTTCTTTTCCCTTTCAGGAAAATTTTTATCTTTTTTTAAATTTGTCTATAATCATTTTTCTACAATCAAAGTTTATCAAATCAATCTTAGAATTATTTTGATTGGTTTGCGATCTGGTAAGTGGAATTTTATATATTTGATTTAATGATTTTTCGATCTTTATTAATATCCTTTAATATCCGTTTCTGCACTAAAAGATTAGAACTCGGAATTTGGAGATTCACCTCCAAATCCTAGTTCATCATTAGTAGTGTTGGTTTGATGTCACTGCTATAATGATGGTTGACTTTGAGTATGATTTGTTGTTTAATTATAGGACTGGTTTAAGGTGTTTGGAAATGATAAGCTAATTTTGATAGATTCGATTGGATAATTATTGGATCTATGATGATGACTTATTATAGACTGATAGGATTACTTTTTTTATCATAAATGTGAGGTTGTGGATATTATCGAAGTACTAACTTCAGTGTGGTATCAGGATATAGAATTTTTCTCTTAACTCTACGAATAGGAGACTCATCGTTAGCTCATGTTTCGTACTTCGCTTCTACAATGCAAACTTCCATCCACTACATAGTTGCAAATCCACAATACACTGAAATGCACTTTCCTACCTAATGTGTCTAGATGTAACTTAAAGACACTTTAGTGACTACAAGTACACTTTCGGAAAGCTGCGTAGTAGTAATCTAAATGCCTAAAATGATTTACGTTAATTCCACTATTAGTGCAAAATATGACAGTGAAAGCAAAATGGTTAATATATATTTTCCAAAAATATAATTAAACATCTCACTCAACTATCGATCGCTGTATCAAAAAATAGACACCAGCATCATTTGATACAGTATTCTTATACTGCAAATTTTTAAAGAGGAATAAAAGATGAAGATTAAGAAAAAGGCGGATGATATATTATGCAAAGAAAAAAGTGTACTTTTTCGAGCAAGTTGGAGCATTATCCAATGCTTATCTAATAAAAATAAAACATGAATCTCTGGCCGAACGCCTTAGGCGTTGCGTATGAGTTTAATCGACCGTAATACTTAATCAAAGCATAGACGCACATCCTTCTTTGGGATTGAGATGCGCGATGATTTCGTTTGGAGTTTGGGTTACCTTCCATCGAGGACTGGAGGCTGAGTCGAGTGCGTAGCTTTCAGTGATGTATAAATCTGCAGAACGTTCTTACCGCACATTTAATTGCAGAGCAGAACGTTGAGCGGCACCGCCTTAGCCCTTTGGGCCAGTGCATTGCTCGAAAGCTCACGATCACACAGCGCAATATAATGTCCATTTTCTTTACACTCAAAAGAAAGATAATCTGCATTCCCAAGCCAGCCAGAGTTGATGATCACCATTCATAAAATATTTTTGATGTGCTCTCAAAAATAAAGTACGCTATCTTTCTGAAATATTCTGTAGATAGTAATTTTGTAAAGGCAAATTACGGCAATATTATGGGAAATTATTCTCCACGTTTCTTCAACTATCATTCTTACGTAAAATGTTATTGCAAACTGAATGTTCTCTATTAACTCAAATGATCTAAAATCCATCAAGATATTTATCCTCCGGCTCATGCTTCCATGAGATGAGCACTGTCGTTTTTATGTTGAAAAAAAGTTGCTCATAACCGATGTAATTTGCCACTCGTGCGTCATTATTATGGGATTGAAGTCTGAGTAGCACGGGAATTCTTACGTGAACGTGTCAGTTTAACGTTATTTTTATGGACGCTGATTACGGGGTAGGTCAAGAATGACCTGTGTTGGAGCCGTATTGATCGAACTACAGGACGAAAAATGCAAGTAGCATTCAATTTTCTTCCACCAAAGACGTCTTTTGTTTTCAACATTTTTTTATTCGACTATAAACGGAAAGATATGATACACCGAATTTCTTGATTACTTCCGAAGCAAACTAATGTGAGTTGCACTCTCCCTGAAGGCAGCAATGTTCCCACGTTGCACGTAGTGTCCGAACTCACCGTCTGTCTAGGGAACTGCATAATGAAGCATGCGAAACAGGTGTTTTGAATATAGAGGCACTCCTCACGGCGATTTGAAGTCGAATTAATTACGATTCGTAAAGGGATTAAAAGTAACTCATAATCCGCCTCAGTCCTCTGGGCACAAATTCATTCAGACTTTTGCTTTAAATCTTCTTTGTGCAACATACAAAGTTGGGATCAAAGCTTTTTTATACAGATTTTTTGTGATATTAAAGTAATTTGTTTTTAAAACAATCACTAGTAAGAATTTATTAAAGGTATGCATGTTACTTATTTGTATTTAATTACAACGAAATCATGAGAGGGTAGCCGAAAAATTTCATTTTCAAAATTAACTAATCAATTTTTTATTTTCCCTGACCATTAATATTTAAATATCATCATTTTTACGATTAAAGGTGAATTTTAAACCAAACAGTTCACGAAATTATTGATTTTTCTACAGCTAAGGATAAATTATTAATTAAAAAATATAATATTCGATATTTTAAACAAAATAGATTCAACATCCACTAAATCACATACAATTTAAGACAAAGAGACGAATTTTCAAGGAAATCCATAGATTTTAAAACAAATAGTTAAATTTTTAACTAAAAGAGATTAATTTTCATAAAGAAATGGAAAAGTTGAATTTTCAATAACAAAAATTATTTTTCAATTGCTACCTTTACTTTGTTAGAAATGTTAAAACAAATACTAATACTAACAATCTAACCAAAAATACGAATTGTCAAAACAGTAAGATTTTTTATACACTAAACAATTTTCATCTAACTTGTTGAACTTTTAGATAAAAATACGAATTTTCTATAAAACAGTTGAATTTTTAACTAAAAGTATAATTTTTCAACCGGAATTTTTAAAATTTCAGTTAAAAAAATTAATTGTCGACTAAAAAAACTACGAATTTTCCACCAAGAAGGTTAATTTTTAACTAAAACAATGAATTTTCAAATACAAGAAATGATTTTTTTACAAAGTGATTGAAGCGATTCAATAAAAAAAAAAAACAGAAATTTAAACGAATCTGTAGATATTACTAAAAAAAAAATTTGTGGTTTTTTACTTTTAAATAAAGACAGTTGAATTTAACAATTTAAATTTTCAACCTAGAAAGATGCATTCCTAATAAAAAAATGTAATACTTGATTTTTGAACCAAAATATATCAAACTTCTAGCAAATCCCATGAACTCTAAAACGAAAAATACAAACTCTTAACCAAGAACATTAATTTTCAACTAACAATCGAAACGTTAAATTTTCAATAACCAAATTTAATTTTCAACTGCCGTCTTTGTTTTCCAAAAAAAGCTATACTTTTATTACTAAAGTAGTTACTTTTTCAAGAAAATTGATGAATTTGCAACTAAAATAATGAATGTTTCAGATTAAACTTCAACTTTTCAAAAAATATAGATTTGATCTAAATTTTCAACTAAGATGATGAATCTTTAATAAAAAAATTATTTGTCTACAAAGTGGTTGAATATTCCACCAAGATATCAATTTTCCACAAAGAAATGAATTTTTATCAAAAAATGTAGTGGTAGATATTACAAAGAAAAGATTTGTGGTTGATTAATTTAAAATCAAAAAAAGATACATTCAACCAAAAAAGACGAATTTTTAACAAAATAATTAAATACTTAAAGAATCAGATAAATGCTTAACCAAGAATATTACTTTTTTTTTAAATAAGTATTTTTAACAGAATAGTTGAATCCTCAATCAAGAAACATTACAGTTAAATTTTTGACATAAAAATGTGAATTTAACGACAAGTCAGTTAGCATCTCGAAAAGATAAATTTTGAAAATATTGTTATATTTGCGCCCAAATAATAAAAATATCGACTAAAAATATAATCATTAAAAGAAAGCAACTTCCAAAAAAGAAATATAGATACAAGCAAAATAAATAATTAGCAAACCAAAAAATTTATTTTCAAAATTCACTAATTTTCCTTGATTAATTTTTTATTTTCCCTAACCATTACCATTTGAAGACTAGAACTTTACTCTCTACACATTTTCAAAATAGAATCTCTTAAAAGCGGAATAAAAGAATATCAAAAAGTTCCTCTTATGGAAACTCCCTGGCTTTTGTGAGATTTTTGTCAAAGTTAATGAGTTATCCCTTACTTTCTCTGAACTATAAAATACCCTAACAAAAAGTTAATTATCAACCGGGAAAGGATTAATTTGAAACAAAATTGTTACATATTCCAGAAAATAATAACATTATTAACTAAAAATATAATCGCTACAAGAAAGCAACTTTTAAAAAAAGAAATGTAAATATGAATACCAGAAAAGTATATCAGGCTAGCCGCAAAACTTCATTTTCAAAATTTACTGATTTTCCCTGAATAATTTTTCATTTTCCCTAACCATTAGCATTCAAAGACCAGAACCTTAATTTTAAAACATTTTAAAAATAGAACCGCTTACGAGTGAATAAAACGATTTCAAATTTATTGGTATTGAATAAAGTGCCTCTTATGGATATTCCCTGACTTTCCATGACTAATAAAATACCCTGACTTTTCTCTGATTTTCCCTGGCCTTCCGACCACATTGCGAGAAGTGCACAAGACGTGACAAAAATGATGTGGCAAAAATATCCCTATAGACAAACATTAGGCTAAACTGATTTCGAAAGATGGTTTACAAATGTTTTCAATTAACAAAAAGAATTTAAAAACGAAACCTTCTTTTTTTAAGAGCAACATTTCATACAATAATTATGGTTTGGTACATTTATCATTAGAATGCGAATATTGTTTCTGATCACTTGGCACGGGCAACAGATGTAGGCAAGAGGAATTTCAGGTACGACTGTAGAAACATATGAGACGCGCAGATTAGCACGCCGGAGGCTATTAATTTGATTCTCAGTAGTAATTAATAACAATCATTTCGTGCTACCCAGCCTGCCAAAAGGGCCAGTCCGCAATGAAATGCATTCGTGTGTGTGCCTCTCAACAGTCGAAATATGATTCCAACCTATCCCTCGATCTCAAGGATAGATCGCTCTACAAGATTACTGCTTGCAATTTGTTTTAGGCCTTAATACGAATGTTCTTCTCGTGTAGCTAGCTACCTGTTACGGTTAGCATAAGAGATCGACCATAAGTGCACGATGAAGCGAAGTCATCCGCACTAATAAAATCGAAGATAATCCTAAAGGGAAGAAGAGGAAATGAGGAGAGAGAAGGAGAACTGTAGGGCAGGGAAGTTAGAGAATGGGTGTGTTAGCTGGGGAGGTGAGGAGATGGGGACTTAGGCGAAGAAGAAATTGGGGAAGGGGAAAATAATGGGGTCAGGGGAAATAGGGGAAATAAGGATGGAGTGGGGAAAATTTGAGATGGAGAAGTGAAGGGAATGTGGGGTAGGAAAGCAGAGGAATAGGAGTGTTATTTGAAAAGTGAGGAGAGTGGGACGTAGATAGACCAAAAGTTGGGGGACGGGGTGAAAGCCAAGCTTAAAGTGTAGGCAGAGGGAGTAGGTAATTTAGGGAAAGTATGGAATTACGAACCCTCGAGTATCTTACGAACCCTCAATGCATACACTCGTATCGTCTACATTTTAAATTTGGTCAAAGTTCTGACCGCGAAAATTAAATTGTGTCAATCTAGAATATTCAACAATCGCGCTAAAGATAAGTTTATTTGATCATTTACTATCAAATATTATTGTAGGAAATTAAATTGCAATTTATTTAACTATAGGTGACATTTAAAATATTCAAAAGGTCATTGAAATTGAACTATTCTGCTCGATTTTGGTGGAGGGGGAGGGGTATTCAATTATGTATCTTATTACGATTATCTTCAGGAATTCTTCAACGGCAAACTTCATAAATTTTCTTATTATTTCAATAAAATTTTGAAATGTTGTGAAATCTGGCTGGAATGAAATACACTTCTAAAGTATAAAATAATTATCAGAGTTTTGGGGGTTTTTAAACAATTTTAATAAATTTTTATATTTATTTCTATTAAATTTCAGTATGTTACGAACTCTCGACACATATATAAAAATCAGTATATATATATATATATATATATATATATATATAAATATCGTGCCCAGAGGACGGTCGGCTACTTACTCCTCAACCCTTATTTATTAACTGAAATTTATTGGGATGGACGTTATAACTACAGTTTCCACTATATGAAGAATTGCTACTTGACTTGGACATGATTTCGACTCGCAAAATAAACTTATTGCATAAAAGAGGTAGTTGGGCGTATAATTAAAACAATGAATAATACAAACAAAAAAAGAGCCTCGGAAAGGACTAAAACTTTAATTGACAAAAGGCATGCACACGGAAAATGTAAGGGTCAAGTTTCAGGCGATGTATGGAGACTGGGTGTTCGGAATACTAAGGGGGTGAATGATCTCTAGTTAAAAAAATTATAAAAACTATGCATGTAAGGAAACTAGATATTCCATGTGTACCTGAAACAATGGAAAAGGGATGCGAATGTAGGGATACAGAAAAAAAGTTGTTGTAAGGTGGATTTGAAATATCGTCAGGAGAAGATAGTGAAACACATCGTAGACAAGGAGTAGGTCTCATTTTGAGTGAATGAGCAAAGCAGCATCTCGGAGATCATGATTTCGTATCTCCCAGATTTCTGTGGGCTAGAATGAAAGTACGAATCAGAAGATTATTTATCACAGCATATTACGCGCTAGTTGATAGTGATCCTAGAGAAATAAAAGACGCCTTCTGGGACACTTTAAATGACATGATACATATTTGCGATCACGGGTTGGTATCCAAAATCGGGATACAGAAACACTAGTAGATAATTTTGGGGATCCAAGAACAAACAATAACGGAGATAAAATAGTTGTCTTATGCTTAGAAAAGAGTCTGTTTGTTACAAATACTTGGTTTAGGCATGAAATGATCCACATATACACCTGGTCTAAAGAAAATAGCCACAGTATAATTGACTTTGTTGTTGCTGATGAAACACTAAGAGAGCTAGTCAAAGATACAAGGGTCATGAGGGTTCTGATCTCCAAAATTACCTTAGGTCGGGGATGGAGAAAAAAGAGAACCAAGAAAAAACACAAAGATGAATCAAAATTGAGAACCTACAGAAACCGGATGTGCGAATAAATTTCCAAAATAAGATAATCAAAAGCATAGATAAGGCAAATTGGTAGGCACTCATACGAAATAAAGATACAGAAGGCTTATGGACTATGTTCCGGGATATCAATGTTAGATGAGCGATAGAAGAGTGTGGTATCACGGGTGTAGGAAGAATGTCTGGTGATGCATGGTGAAATGATGAAATTGCGGCTGTCCAAAAAACAAAGTTAGAAGCGTACAGGAGAACTTTAAACATAACAGGTCTTAGCGATGAGGAAAGAAATAGACGAATAAATGATTACAGACGCAAAAAGAGGATACTCAAGCGATTAATTAGAGAAAGTAAAAATAAAATTAAAGCAGAAGAAGAAAAGAAAATACAAAACGACTGTGAAGGAAGCAAGAAACTACTTTATATAGCAATGAAGGAAATTAAAAGTACAGAATTTGTTAACATGAGAAATAGCAAAGGGGAAATGCAATATGAGGCAGGCGGGTTTAGAGACGCTTTTAGAAACTATTTTAGGGAACAATCCGGAGATAGGAAACAACAAATGTGATGAATAACACAATGCGTTAGAAAACTCGATTAAAAAAGTCTGTGTCACTGAGGTTAGGGATATAATCAAGAACTTGAAAACGGTAAAGCTCCAGGGGTAGACAGTATTAACGCTGAAGTTCCTAAACATGGTGGAGAGAACATACCACATAGACTGTGCGAATTGATAAATCTATGCATAGAAACAGGAGAAGCCCCAGGCGATTGGAAAAAGCGATTATGATGCCAATATACAAAAGAAATGGAGATGAAAGCGAATGCAATAATTACCGAGGGATCAGCTTATTAAGTACCGTAAGTAAAATATACTCAAAAATAATTATGCGTAGGGTAATTAAAATAACAGTAGGAAAGATTTGGGAAGTCCAAAGTAAGTTTATGCTAGGCAGTTCATATACGAATCAAATATTTAGATTCAGGTAAATCACAGAAACAAGTTTGAGAGTGGGAAAAAAAATTTTCTGTACATTTGTTTACCTAGAAAAAGCTTCCGACAAGGCAGGTAGATGTAAATGGGTAGGATAAATGGGACATTGAGTAGCTGGTTCGATATTATGCAAGGCGTTAGACAAGGATGCGTTATGTCTTCATGACTATTTATATTATTTATGGACAAGTGTTTAAGAATAGCTCTTTTCGACGAAGAAGGTGTGGATCT
>JAAAKG020190675.1:0-11646 GCA_010014905.2 Druon quercuslanigerum
TGTTTTGAACCGCACTTACTACAACTATGTTTGGTGTTATCATTGTTGTTCCCACGAGAAGCTAGGGAAAAGGGTTTCGTCCATCCTTGTAGAGCCCCGCATACAAGGATAAGGCTTCTTACTCTTAGAGGTCGCCCGGTATCTCAGATTCACCGTTCTGGACACCTCACCCAGGTGCCACCCGTGGACAGTTGTCTGCGACTGCCTATTAATTTTTTGTGACCATGTTCAGCAGAAACCCTTGGTATAGGGACCCTCTATCCGCAACCCGAGGACACGTTCGGTGGCTTTGTCATAGGCCTTTCGGTTTGATTCAAGAGGAATCAAAACCGAACTGAAATGTATATATAATTTAGATATAGAATTTTCGTATGCAGAAATTTTTAAATTCGATAATATTGTAAAATGTCTAGAATTTTATTATTCTGCAATTTTTTATATTAGGGATTTTCAGATTTCGGTACTTTAAGACTTTATTACATATATATATATATATATATATGAAGTCCAATTGTAAAACATATACAAAATAAAAAATTCATGAATTGTAGCAGTTGAGGAAATATTTTTTTATCAATATTATTTATTTATTAAAAATACAATAATCAAATATTCTGATCATATAAAATTTGTCTAATATTTATATTTTTTTAATTATTTTAAAAATATATTACTTTAAATTATTTTTTTTCCAATTAATCATTTTATTTTTTGGAAAGTTTTTAAATTTAAAAAAAAGCAATGCATGTTTTCAAATAAAATTGTTATGCAAAAATATGTTTGTTCAGTTATTCTTATTTTAAATTCAAAAAATAATTTTGAAAAACTTTAAACAATAAAAAAGTTTTTCCTTTGTTACAAATATTTTATTATTTTATTAAAAAAATGTATGTTAACAAACTATTTATTATAATTGTTAAAATTAGGCAGTTTTCTAGTCCGGATATTTCATAATTCGGAAATTTTCTGTCCGGAATTCTCAAATTCAGTAATATTTCAACAATGTTATAATTTCGGCAATTTTTACAGTGACGGAATTTTTACTTTTCAGAAAAAGCAAAATTGAAGCGAATTGAAAAAAGTAAAAAAAAAAAAATAAAATAAATATAAAATCAAATTTCTGAATTCAAACAATTGAAAAAATGGTTCATTAAATATTAAATATTTTATGAAAATGCAATATGCGAAAACTTTTATCAAATACATTTCAGTAATCTTTAAAGTTTAAAAAAATTATTGTTTGAATTTAAAATAACAATGATAGCAAAAATCAGTATATTTCTGGATGAAAAATTTTGTTTAAAAATTTGCATAGTATTTTTAAAAAAATACGAAAAAAGATCTGAAAAATCAAATTTTTAATTTTAAAAACTAAATAAAAAAATAAATTTCGATATAAAATGGTGCTCAATTGAATCCTGCAAAATTTGTTTAAAAAGTGTTTCTTTGTAGGTTCGAAGAAAATTTAGGGGGAAAATTTTTTTTCTTTTAAAGCGCACGTGTTTTTTAATTTATTTTTTAATGCAATTTTAATGCAATTATTGATCTGTTAAATTTATACAATAATTAATAAGAATATTTGATTAAAATATATAATTATTGTAATTTTGATAAATAAATAATATGGACTTTTTCTATCGGGAATTTTCTAATTTGGGTATCAGAGATTTCATTTTTCGGGATTTTTCATTCATCGCTTTCGGAATTTTTTCAGTTAACCCATATTTTTATACCTTCTCTTAAAATTATGTAATTTTTTAAAATAAAAAGTCAACATTTAATTTCGAGAATTAATCACTGTACAATTTTTAGCACTCGAATTGAATTTTAAAATCTCTTACGTTTCCGGTTAATTTAGAAAAAGTTTCATTTTTTTGAAATATTATTTTTTTTATTTTAACTTCAGGGACAATCGTTTTATTCTTTAAAAGATTTTCTAGAAATGTTGTTGATAATTTTTTATTTCGAACAAAATAAAATAATATAAAAAAAAAATAAAAAAAATAAAATTCGAAGTTAAAAATTTGAAATTCAAAAATAGACAAATTATTTTAAAAACACTTAAGTCTCAAACAAAAAAAAATTCTCCCCTTTACTTTCATTAAACCTAATAAAATTTTCCAACCAAAGTTTGCAAGATTCAAATCAGCATTAATTTATTTAAAATTTTATTTTTAATTAACAATTCAGAAATATATATAGTTCAACTAATGTTACTTTAAATTCAAAAAAAAATTCTAAAATGTTTAAGCAATAAAATAGTTTTTCTCTGTTATAAATATTTGATTATTTCAAGTAAAAGAAAGTATTTACACAAAGACAACTTGCTTTGGAACTGGTTTATCTCCAAATCTTTTTTTTTCTAGCTTTTCTTTTTAAATTAGGAAACTTGGTTTTTCGAGAATATTTTTATCACAATTTTTTAAAAAGATTTTCACCTGTAAATTATCTTTTTAGTAATAAATTTTATTATTTGTTCGAAAATTTAACAATTTTCTTAAAGACATTTTTTTTGGTTACAAAATTCAACTGTTTTCTAAAAATTCGTCTATGCGGATTAAAAATTTAACTCTTTTTTTAGAACATTAAACTTTTGTTTAAAATTCATGTTTTTTTGCTGATAAGTCAACTAATAAATCTTTTTTGGATTAAATATATATTTATTCTATAAATTTGTCTTTTTGATTTAAGGCATTATATTTTTTAGTAAATATATTTCGTTTTTCTTGGATACAAATGTAACTATTAAGTTGAAAATAAAAGTATCCTAGAAAATTAACTTTTTGTTTAAAATTCGTATTTTTGTGTTGAAAAGTCAATGGAAATCTTTTTAGATAAAAATTCAAATCTTTTTTTGAAAATTTACGAATTTTGTTGAAAAGTCATATTTCTTTGTTGAAAATTCTGCTGCTTTGTTGAAAATTGAACTATTTAGAAAAAAAATTACTTTTTACATAAAATCAATATTTTGTGGCTAAAAAGAGAACTAAAATATTTCCTGCATGAAAATTCCACTATTTTTTGAAAATTTTTTTCAGTTAAAAATTCATATGTTTAAAAAGAAATTTCATCTTTTATGGATAAAGATGCAACTATTTGGTAGGGAATGGAATCATTTTTTTATAAATTATCCTTTTTGGTTCATCTTTTGGATTTAAAGTTCAACTTTTTGATTTAAAAATTCGATTTTTTATGAAGAAACTTATTTCTGGTTTAAAAATTTATATTTCAATGAGTTAAAAGTCAACTGAAATCTTTTAAAACAGGAAAATCAACTAGTTTTTGCAAAATTTGTCTTTTCTCCACTTTTTGGTTGAAATTTAATCTTTGCTTCTTCTACTATTTTATTTCAAAGATTTGGCTGAATCACTTTTTTTTAACATTATTTTTTATTGATGATTTATATTTTTAGTTGAAAGTTCATCTGTTTTATTGAAATGTTGACTGTTTACTAAAAAAGCCTATTTTTAAGATTGATCTTTTTGTATTGAAGATTCTCCTTTTTTGCTAAATAAATATTTTTCTGGATTTGAAATTTTATTCAAATTGGGTAAAAATGCATCAATATCGTGGGAAATTAATTTTTTTCTGAAGTCATATTTTTGTTTGAAAATTTAATTTTTATAGAGAAAATTCGTCTTTTGGGAAGAAGTTTCAACAATTTTTATAAGCCTTTACTTTTTTCTTGAGTGAAATTTTTTTTTTAATTTGTCTGTTTGGGCCTCAACTTATTTAAAAAGATAAATTTTATATTCTTAACTGAAATATAAGCAAAGATAATTTTTTGTTGGGCACTTATCTTTTTAGTTTGAAATCTCAAGTCTTTTTTGAAGAGCCACATCTTACAGTAGTTAACGTTTTTCTTTTGTTCTGTAAATTGTTGTTTCTTAAAATTAATTTATTTTAAATATTTCTTCCGGGAAATTTGTCGGAATCTTTTTTAATCAATTTCCTCGGTGTAGATTTACCAAAATTCTATTTATAATTTTATCTCTATTAAATTTATTTAATATTTTAGTAACGAACAGATAACATTAAAAACAATAACTAGCAAACAAGATTTTCTGATAAAGATTTTTTAATTTCATGTCGAAATGTTCTCCATGTAATAAAGCTTATCCATAAGTCTATTAAATTATAAAAAATATCAGATTGCTTTTACGACGTAGCCTACACACATTGTAAAATGACATCATTCTAAAGTATCTTTTCTTAATGATAAAATAAACAAATAAGATAACTTTTGGTATATATATATATTCCAGTGGAAACTTTTTAAATTTATCAGTTATATTTAAGAAAATTTAACAAGAAAAAATGAATTTTCTGATAGGAAAGCTACTCTTTGCCTTTACGGTTTTCATCAAATTTGAAGGTAAGGGGATTAACATAATTCTTAATTTAAATTTTAAATAACACATATTTTATTATTTCTTTTTTAATATAGGGGTGCAAATATCTCTTATTTATTTATTTAGGGAATTGAAGTTGAAACTCAAAATTTTCCTTTACAATTACCTATAGAATACAAATAAATAATTTACTTTTAAATTTCACCCCTTTAAGTCTGGTTCGTCAGGTTCAAAAAACCCTCATAAGTGAAAAATTAGGTTTGGCGATGTATATTTTTATCATAAAAAATAAATCGTTTGCGTAGGTATTTTCAAATTCTAATTTATTGTTAAAAGAAAAAAAAAGATTCAAAATTAAAATCTTAAAAGAATTCCTAGTTTAGATATATAAATTTATAGGTTATGTTATAAAGTCTTCCTAAAATAATAAGAGATTACTTTTTTATTACTGTATGTAAAATGCATACGTACCAGAAATAGCGAGCATTTTGGCTTGAGCCTTTGTTTGAACGCCTGTTTCATGATTCATTCACAATAAATTATAATCTTCATTTACATGCCTATATTTCACTAAAAAGGTGGACAAGCCAACCACATATTTGTAGCAACTTTGTAGTCCTTTTCTTACAAATCGAAATTTCAATAAGTAAGTGAATCACGCAGTACCCGAGGACGCCAGAGGTGAACTCGAAAGGGAAATCTGAACGAACGCATAGGTGGCAGCCTGCGCGCGCAGTGCACGTTGGCTCTCAGTTAGAGAATTTCTGCCATCGATTAAAATTTGGCGGTAAGTATTACATGTCACTAACATAACCGAGGTTGAAATGAACGCGCGAAAAACTTCATCTGGATGGATAGCGCCTTGGACTTCTTCCACATAATCGTTATTTTCCTTAGTCCTTGGAGCGACCCCTCCTTTGTCACTAGTGGACGAGGTTGACTGGCCCAGTCAGGGCCTCGGTAAGGGGACCAACATGTTCCTGATCGTAACCTGACCTCCCGATCAAAAGAGGGCCAGGTACACCTCGTTTCGGTGGTGATTTTAAGCCGCAATCCGCTGGCTCCTGTGCTCGGCATCGAGTTTTAGGCTTAACCGAAGTCTTCGAGCCAATTCTTTATGGGTGACAGCTAAAACATTTTCAAGAATTTATCCAAACAAAAAAAAACTGATTTAACCAGTCGATGTCTTTATTATGCCTTAGAGTGATAATAATTTACAGTTCGCCCTCTCTCCGACTTTAAGGCCGGTCACCCTACTTATATTACGAACACGTACGAAGTCTCACGTGATTACCCTCGCCTGAGTCTCAATAAGTATCAATATTACAACGTCCCCTGTCAAAATTCCTTCTGAGGATCCATCGGTTCATCATCCCCATCATCTTCATATTTGTGCAGGTGGGCAGCATGATACCACCCCGCCAATCTTTCTTCTATCGATGCCAGTTTCTAGATGTTGGGTGAGATTACCTGTACCACAACAAAGAGGCCGCTAAACTTTTGGGCCCATTTTTCGGCAACATGAGTTTCTTTCTTTGAACACACTTTATTAGGCTTCTTGGTTAGCAAAGGAAAGCCTGATCTTGGAACTCATTTATTAGCTCCCTCAGGTATTCTAATCGTACCATCCGAGTGTTCTAAGCGAATCGGAATACGTTCAAGCGAAGATCTTTGTTTTGGTGATCCTGATCAATAAATTACCTAATCATGGCCTTTAGAACCCTATTGGTTCTGTCCACTGGGTTAGCCTGAGGATGATACAAGGATGTGAACGAGCAGTGTATGTCAAACTCCACCGCAAGGTAGTTCGCCGCAGTATTGTTGAATTTTGAGCCACTGTCCGAATGCAGGATCTTGGGCATTTCTCACCTGGTGCATATTATTTTTAGGATAAGTCCTGGAATCTTAGCGGGTATTTATACCCCTTTTTACTACGAGGGAATGAGCCCATGGATGTCCATGGCTCGTGCACTATTCGTTGGGTTATAAGCTCTTGTTGCATTCAGGAGGTTCAAAGCATCGCAGTCGTCGATAATGTTTTCCAGTAATGGATTTTACCGATACTTAAGTAGCTTTCTGTTTATTACTTTCCAACCAGGGTACTTTACTGGTGACTCTAACAAAGCCTCATGCCGTCTGGCCTACCACTAATCATCGGCATGTTAAAATCATGGTACGCTAATGCGGGCGATGACACCGAGGCAGTTTTCAGAGTCTGCAACGCCACTTCCTGCCTCCCGCCCTAGAAAGATTATATTTTTTCTTGATAAGACAATGATAAATGCCGGTACCATGACGTAGCCCCTACGAATCTTTTGCCTTATTTGACATTTATGGGTCGACGATATTTTAGTATGGGGCGTACCTGGTCATTGTCTACCAACAACTCAACTTTATTCACTTTGAATCCCAGAAAATTGACTTCAGTTTGACATAACTTACACTTGTCTGGGCTGAAAATCAGTCCTGCTTCATACAAGCGTGCACTCCAACGAGTACAAGTGCTCGTCAAAGGTTTCAGCTACGACGATTACGTCATCTAAGTATGCAAAAACGATGGTCTTTTTGGTAAGGCTTCTTTAAATCTAGGGTTGATACGTTCAGAGCAGAATTTAAGCGGTCCAATATTTTCGCTATAAACGGAATCAAATACGCATCTTTCTTCGACACCTTATTAACCCATCGGAAATCAGTGCACAGACGGTAATTACCGTCCAGGTTACGGGCTATTACCACCGGGCTGTACCACTCACTTCTAGAGGGTTCAATTAAATCCTGCTCAAACAAGAGGTTTGCTTCTTCGATCAGTGCGTCACACACGTAAGGTGACATCAAATGATTCCTCTGACGAATCGGAGGTCTACCTTGCGTATTGATCATATATTCCACAGACTTCGCGGCGGGTGACTTATCGGGTTCGGTTTTATTATACACGTCAGAAACTGGTCTAACCTTACTTTTTCGCTTCACCTACCCATGCAATACCTTTGCAAGTATCGAGGTTGCTCTCATTTGCGGGACAAAATGCAAATATTATGATTGGCTCGTCAGCCAACATGTCTCGACATTGTGAAGAACAAACTTTATATGGGCGAGTTATTTTCACCTTAATTTGTTTAAATTTGTGCAACCAACTTCAACCTCTAAAAAATACCCCCTATAAGGCAAATAACAGCGGGGCGAGCGAAATATTTCGCAAGCCATTAATCATTAGGATAAACTGTTCTTATTTTCGAGTACTGCTAATAACCTTGCATAGAATTCTTAAATCTTAAAAAAAGTTGTCTAAACATTTTTGAAAATGCTCTAACTTTTCGAATTTTTATACAAAATGGCTGGCCGACGAACTTAACCTTTATTTTAAGATAACAAAAGAGTATAACACATTCGTAAACACCTGTTTTCGGATTCAGAGGGTCTCCAAACGTGGACATTTGATCAAAACGGGGGTAGGGAGATAAAGTTGTATACTCATCTAATACCTTCTCTAATGAGAATGTAAAAATTAACTTTTTAACCCTAAAAATGAATTATTAACAATATAAACTAAAGTGTAGAATATTCAACCAAGCTCGACAAATTCTAATCATATAACACAATGGGAGAATCAATACAGGACATTATCGGATATATATAGTCGGATTTTTTAATGAATTCTATTATTTTAGTTTAAATTTAGGCGTAAAGAAATGAAAAAGTGAAGTTTGATAAAAACCTGGAAAAATCGTATTTCTATAAAAAGAGGAAAAGAGTCTATGGATGGCTCCTAATTAGTTCAGTCAGTCTGCTGTTTAGTTAGTTAGTTTTTAGGTGGGCTGGAAACCTAAATGCGCCAAATAACACCTCTTAGCAAAGCCCAAGGTGTCAACCACTGATTACGTTAAGATTTCCTCCGGTTTCATCAGTTCCTCAGGTTTCTCTGACCTCAACGGTTTCTTACCTTATCTTAGCTAATGGCACTAGGTAAATGAAAGATTTCCCTGGCTCCTGCAATTCTGAACGTGTAGCTTAAGATAGCCTGCATCTGTCGGCAATACTGGGTTTTTTCTTGGTATTTCCGGTAGTTCGTCCGGATCCAGCTTTTGATGGCTATCCAGAGGCAGCAAGATGTTATCCCCACTGCCTACTCCAGTCATATGTATTCACTTTCAGTGCCGCTCTTCGTCAGCTAGTTTGATTTTTTGTAGCTCTTGATCTTCGTGTGACCAGAAACCCATATGAAGGTTTCGATAATTTTTTGCCAAGTCGGTTGGTTTAATACCCTTTGCATTACCAAACTGAGCAAACTCTGATCTGCTTGCCAGTGAAGTTTTCCTCTATTATTGTCTCCTCAGCACATTGAAGGACGGCTAGGAAATCCTCCTGAAAGACGCGGGTATGTTGCATAAGTAGAATCCTTATCCCCTTCCTTCTCGTGCTATCATGATAGTTAATAAATCAAATAATTTGGTAAAAATTCATGTATTTTGGCTGCTTGGAACAATACCTTTTCAGAAATCTCTTTGATTTGAATTCGTCCACTTTTTTGGCAGTAACATATATATTTGTTTTCTTTGTACAGAATTAAGTGCTTCGGGACGCGAGGGACACGAAGCTCGGCCATCCGGAAACGAAGCCGGTCCTTTTGAACACCTAGCTGGTCCATCTGGTCTTGTCGATAACCGAGCTAGACTTGCAGCCAGTCCAATATCATCTGCAAATGTAGCCAGTTCATCTAGACACGTCGCTGTTCAATCTGAACACGGGCTACCTAAAGAACTACGTCCTTTTTTAACTCACGCATGTCACGGACCACCATCTGAAAATTTTACTTATGAAGGCCATCGAGTTGGGATTTGGTACGATGATGATAATAACGTGATCGGAGTTGGCTTGGCATCAGGAGATATAATTGAAAGTAACAGTATACCTAGTCATTACAAACTTAAGAAATTTCTCGCATATGAACATGGTCTATATTTTTTGGTCTACACACTACGTAATGGATACATTGTTGGAATTCAAAATGTCTATTGGAATTCTATAAAAAGTACGTATTTCCAAAGCTATCTATAAATTTTAAACTCTTGAACTTGATCTTCGTCTGTTACGGATAAAATCATTTGACAAACCGACACGTTGTTGATGTGTGGCTCTTGGTGCATGTGTGACTGTGGCGATGCATCTCAATCCTTTTCATTAACCAAAACTAATAAAGTTTATTGCAGTTCAACACATCTGATTTGAGTTGTCAATTCAGCCAAAGCCATTTTCCAACATGCTGGTAATCCTCTCAAGTTTCTCTTGTATAGGTGCGCATCTTTAATTATTCCATTTCAACCCTAAATTTTTGTTCCACAAGCTGCAATTGTACTTTTGATTCTGTAATATTGATACACGGACCTTGTATAAAAAAGACAGTCGTTGCGCCGGAATGTTGCATCATTGCTCTGCAGTCTCAATTGGACGTAGTACAATAATAGTATATTATGCACCTAGTAGGGTTAGAGGGACTTTTCGACGAGTGTATATTTTCAATAGGAGTTAGAGGCAAACGTGACATACGATATTAAAAAAAAATGATTTCAGATATTTCTCAAAACACAGTTGTGATTTCAGCCCTATTTGATTTCGAGTAAAGGCAAACATGAGTTAAGGTAATATTACAGGTGATTTATGGTAACTTACCATACATTTCCCAAAAATTTAATTAAAAAAATTGCTATACATTTCCAGAAATTCATGGAATTTTTCTTTCATTTATGATATTTTACAGCTAAGTATGGTAACTTGTCATAAATTACCCAAAATTCAATTTTAAACATTTTTATAAATTACCCGAAAATTATTTTAAAAATGTGTAATTTATGGTAACTGGTAATTTTGCACTTAAATGTTGTAAATTACCATAAATAACCCAAAATTCAATTTCAAACATTTTTATAAATTTCCGGAAATGTATGACATTTTTTTGTAATTTATGGTAATATTACAGGTATTTTGTGGTATCTTAAGATAAATAACTCAAAAGTCAACATAATTCGACCGCAGGAGCTCAAAAAAGCTCCGAGTGATACCTAGGTCTGACAGGATTTGGAGTCATACACATTTTTTAATTTTTTAATTGAATTTTTAAGAATTTATGGTAATTTACTATAATTGCCTGTAATATTAACATAAATCACCAAAAAATTTCGTAAATCATAAAATATTTAACTGTAAAATTACCATAATTTACGGAAAAATTCCACAAACTTATAGACGTTTCTAAGTTTTTATTTGGGCGATTTATTGTAAGTTACCATAAATTACCTATAAAATTACTATAAATTACAAAAATAATCTGAAAATTTATAGACATTTCTAAATTGAATTTTGGAAAATTTATGATGACAATAAATTAACTATAATATTACCATATTTTACCAAAATATTTGATGAATTTCAGGTTATTTATAAAATAATTTCCGGAGCTTTATAGGCATTTTAAAATTTAAGTTGCTATATAGCACATGCGTAGCAATACCATAATTTACCAAAAATTTTTTTAAATTTTATAGACATTTTTAGATTGAATTTTGGGTAATTTATTTTAAATTTCCATAAATTATCTGCAATATTACCATAAATGACCACCAACTTTCATAATTTTTCGGAAATTCATAAAAATAGTTAAAATGGAATCTTGGATAATTTGTGGGAACTGAGAAATTACCATAAATTACCAAAAATTATCGAAAATATATAAGAATTTTAAAATTGAATTTTGGGCAATTTATATTAAGTTATTATAAGTTATCTGTAATATTACCATAAACTATCTGCAAATTGCAGAAGCTTCTGGAAATGTGTGAAAATTATTTAAATTGAATTTTGGGTAATTTATATTAGTTTCCAATATTTACTTGTAAAATTACCGAAAATTTATAAAAAATTTTACATGGAATTTTAAGTAATTTATGGTAATTTACTATAATTGCCTGTAATATTAACATAAATCACTAAAAAATTTCATAAATAGTCAAATATTGAACTGTAAAATACCATAATTTACCGAAAATTCCCATAAATTTATAGACATTTGTGAGAAGTTATTTGGGAGTTACCATGAATTACCTGTAATATTACTAAACATTACTAAGAAACTTAATAAATGTCTGGGAATTTGTAAAAATGTTTAAAAACTACAAAATTACCATAAATTAAAGAACATTTACCGAAATTTATAGACATTTCTAAATTGAATTTTGGGAAATTTATGGTAAGTGACAATAAATTAGCGTTAATATTTGCCATAAATTACCAAAACTTTTCA
>JAAAKG020190675.1:11746-24704 GCA_010014905.2 Druon quercuslanigerum
ACCAAAAAAATTGATAAATTTAAAGACATTTTTAAATTGAATTTTAAGTAATTTATTTTAAATTTCCATAAATTATCCGTAATATTACCATAAATGACCACATAATTTCATAAATTCCCGGAAATTCATAAAAATATTTAAAATGGAATTTAGGATAATTTGTGGTAACTTACCATATTTACCTGGAAAATTACCATAAATTACCATAAATTATCGAAAATATATATGCATTTTAAAATTGGATTTTGGGCAATTTATGGTGCGTGACAATAAATCAACCATAATATTACTATAAATTCCCAAAACCATTCATAAATTTCAGGTTATTTATAAAAAGTAATTTATAAAAGGTAAAGTTTCCATAAAGTTCCTGCGTAACATTACCATAAATTACAACAAAAATTTAAATTTTATAGACATTTTTAAATTGAATGTTCGGTCATTTATTTTAAAATTCCATAAATTATCTGTAATATTACCATAAATGACCACAACATTTCATAATTTTCCGAAAATTCATAAAAATATTTAAAATGAAACCTTGGATAATTTGTGGTAACTTACCATATTTATCTGTAAAATTGCCATAAATTACCAACAATTATCGAAAATGTAAAATTGAATTTGGAGCAATTTGTAGTAAGTTATTATAAGTTACCTGTAATATTACAATAAATTACCTACAAATTGCATAAATTTCCGGAAATTTATAAAAATGATTGAAATGCAATTTTGGATAATTTATAGTAAGTTCCAATATTAACTTGTAAAATTACCGAAAATTTATAGAAATTTTTAAATTGAATGTATGGTAAGTTACTATAAATTCCTGTAATATTAACATTAATCACGAAAAAATTTCTCAAATAATCAAATACTGCACTGTAAAAATACCATAATTTACCTATAAAACTACCATAAATTACAGACAATTTACGGACATTTATAGACATTTTAAAATTAAATTTTGGAGAATTTAGGTTAAGTTGCCATAAAGTACTTGCGTAACATTACCATAAATTACCGAAAAATTGTATTTTTTTAATTAAATTAAATTTCCTAATTAAATTTTGGGGAATGTTTGATAAGTTGCCATACTTTACTAAAAAAATTTACAGAAAGGATCCCGCACAGAATACATGGGAAATGTCTTTCGGTGGATTTGGTTAAAACTTGGTCATTTTGTAGGATAAAAGGGCCTAATGAAGTATCCATTAACACAAAAACGACGACAAAATGCGTATCGCGCACTAAAATGTCGTCAACATTACGTCTGTCTCACACAGCGCGCTTCTCGTATTGGCCGAACGCTAAGCGTTCAGTATTCTTCATCAACTGCGGCACTTTCTGTTTCGGGGCAGCCACGGTGATAAAATAAAGTCAGTATCAAGTACGGTAAGGCCAATCATAAGAATCGTCCTATTTTCGGAACGGCCCAACGCTAAGCGCTCAATAATTTTATGAATCTGCAACATTCAGAATTGGAGGGCACTAAATGTGCTCTAATAAGGTCGGTAATGTCAGTCATATAAATTGCCCACTTTTCGCATTGTTAGAACGCGAAGCGCTCAATATTACAAAATAACTGCAACACTCACTATTTCAGGGCAGAAACGGTTATCAATTAAGGTCAGCATCAAAATGGATTTTTCGAATCCTATATATCGTCCACTTCTCACAATGTTCGAACGCAAAGCGCTCAATATGTCAGAATAAGTGCAACAATTAATTTTTAAGGCCAGAATCGGTTCTACAGTAAGGCTTTAATATAAGAAAATAAATCTGGTGCAATTGTTTCAATCATATACACGGTGACCCATTTTAATCTATAATCCCGAATACCTTCTAAAATACTTTATCTACGAAGAAATGGTTTTAACAAAAGTTGAGCAGGACCGAGTGGGACATTTGACTGTACCATCAATTTGGACCTTAAAGTCAATTTTCAAGGTCAAAGGCAAGACCTTTTCCTTAAATGAAAATCCCTATTTTTTACTGCGGATTTTAATTTGACGTCCAAAATGACCTATGGAAAATTGGTTTTTGTGACCTTGGAAAGGTAAACCATTGTGATCAAATGTCTGAGAAACGACTAGATATCTTCTAAAATGGCTTCAAATGGTTATTGCCCAACACGTCGAAGGCAGTTTTTGGCTAGTTGGATTTTATGTTTTTCTGCAATAGCTTGCACGGGGCTGTCCCGGTATATATCATCAGCCACGAACGCATCTTAAAAATTCGATGAAGTGATCTGATGAGAGCAGTGTGCCCCCTACATATTAGGGAAAGCCTGGTTTTTACACCATCATATTATATTATATTCTCAGAATGAGATGCGAATGCATGGAGAGTTATCATTCCTGGAGCTTCCTGGGGCTTCCTGGAGAGAAGAGGACGTGTGAAATGTGCGGGAAGGGGGATGCGAAAGTGGAGGGGTTGGAGGAGTGTGAAGAGGTAGAAAGGAGTGAGATAAGCATGGAGGTATTGTTGCATGAAAGGGGGGACAAAAGAGCAGTTGCATGGGTGAAGGGGGTGTTGGGTAAGATGGAGAAAAAGAGAAGGAAGGAGGAAGAGGAATGGCGAAGGAAAGATTGTATATAGGAGAGGAAGTTTTGGTAGGAAAATTGTACATATTGTAAATAGCAGATAAGGATTAGGGGTTAGCTGCGGCGGCAGAGACTGGCAATGCGAGACAAAGAGAGAAAGTAGCGACATGCGTGCGAAGCGAAGAAGGCAAGGTCGGCTTATAGATAATGTGTGGATAGATGTTAGTTCTTAAAGAGTTAGTTATAAGGAAATTCTGTCAAAATGGATGTGTAAGCAAATCAATTTTTTTAGGCCAGCAGGCTGAAAAATAAACGTTTATCTTATCTTATATTCTCATTTCATTATATTATATATCATATTAATATTATTTTTACACAGGTGGTCAATCCCGCGGAGCAAGTATGTCTGTCATTGTTGAGGAAAGAAAAATGGATATTTGGACCGATCGAAGTGGAAAGGTGTTTGCTATTCGTCTTCCACCAAGAAATATAATTCCCAATGGCACTGAACGATTTGCATACAAAATTAAAGAGGAATTGCACAACGAGTTTGGCATACGTTTTTACGCGTACAGATTACTTAGTGGACATATTACCGGAGTTATACTTGCACATGGATAAGCATAATAAAATTTATATACAGGATGAATAGTAGAAATATACGAAAATTATGTAATATTTTTCATATGTATATTTCTAAATAAAAATAAATTGTACTTATACGAGGTCTGCCCTGAAAGTATCCGGTCTTGTTGCGGACTGCACTGCTAATGTAAACTTTGCGTATCATAAAAATGATTTCAGTACATGAATGGCCAATTAAATGCTATTTGGAAATGGTTCTGTTAAATGTTTTCGCATTTTTCTAAACATTCTAAACATTATATTTCTATTGAATTTATTTGATAATTTAGTAATTGACTGATAATATTTAAAATGTTTATTAGTAAAAAAGTTGTTGTAATCAAGATTTTATATTTTCAATATATATATATATATGCAATTAAGCGTAGTAAATAAACATCGAAGGTCTATTGAATGATGAAAATATCAGACTGCTTTTAAGACGCAGCCTGCACACATTCTAAAATTTCATCATCCTAAAGTATCTTTTAGCAATAATAAAGTAAACTAATAAGATAGCGGTTGCTATGTATGGCAGTGGGAATTTATTCATCTTATCAGTCATGTTTCATGAAAAATAAAAAAAAATAAATGAATATTCCGATAGGAAATCTACTCCTTGCTTTCATTGTTTTCATCAATTTTGATAGTAAGTGAGCTTAATATAACATAAATCTTAATTTAAATGTGAAATAACACATGTGCCCTAATTTTATTTTTTAATGTAGTAGTCGAATTTTTATCTGCAAATTCTAATATTCTTCTCTCAGAGTGATGATAGATGGTATCCATTTTCTCTAAAAGTTTCAATTTTTCGCTTCCTTTTAATAATAGTAAGATCATAATTAATTTTTGTTAACAAAAATTTTAATGTGAACAATTCATTATGGTTCTTTCCCTTTTTATCTCATTCTTTATTACCACGGAACACTTAGTATAACTCGAAGAATTTTGTGCCGCAAATTTTTTTATTGATGGCGCAAATGGACGCATTTGTCGGGCAAATAAGCAGGTTATAGAAAACCATAAAAGCAATAATGGGGAGGGGAGCTGGTGTAGCTGAACTATATTTTCAGTCTTACATATTATTTTATTATTTATTTATTCATTATTTGTTCATAACTAAACAGCCTAAGCAATGTTAAAAATTTCAGAAAAAAGGGTAACTTTTTAGGAATGATCTAAAAAAGATATTTTTAAGCAATAATAAATTTCCTAAACAATAAGGTTTGTTAACTTGCAATAATTTTTACCTTACTAAGAGAAAAGTTAGTAAAATGTTTTATAAATATGATCAACACTGTTTTATAAGGTCCTAAAAGTCCATAACTGAAAAATTACGTTTTGGGAGTTCTTGGCGGTTTTGTTCTAAAATTTATAATATTTGTCTCTCAGAATAAGGATAGATGGTAGCACATTTCTCTAAAAGTTTAAATTTTTCGCTTCCTTTTAAATATAGCAAGATAATAATTAGTTTCCCTTAACAAACATTTTATTGTAAACAATTCTGTGGTGCAAATTTTTTTATTGATGGCGCAAATAGACGTATTTGTCGGGCCAAGCAGCAGGTTATAGAAAACCATAAAATTAAGAATGGGGAAGGAAGGCTGATGCAACTGAACTAAATTTTCAGTCTTTCTTTGATTTCCTTTTCAGGAAAAAATAATGCTTATTAATATTCATTAACACAAAAAAGCTGTTAGTCAAATTTTTAGGGAAAATTTACATTTAATATCACCTACATAGAAAGTCTGCAAAAAATTTCAATTTTTTTATTTCAGAAAAATATATATGTATAAAAAATAAATATATGGTTTAGAAATTATTCTCTTTACTTTTTTATTTATTTTGCTATTATATCTTATTTATTCATTATTTCTTCATAATTAAAAAACCCAAGCAAGGTTAAGAATTTCAGAAAAAAGCGTAACTTTTTAAAAATTATCTAAAAAAGATATTTTTAAACCATAATAAGTTTCCTAAACAATTACGTTTGTTAACTTGCAATAATTATATCATACTAAGAGAAAAGCTAAAAAAATGTTTTTATAAATATGATATTCACAACACTGTTTTATAATGTCCTAAAAGCCCATGACTGAAAAATTACGTTTTGGGAGTTCTTGGCGATAATTATGCTTTTTTGCGGTTTAAAAAAAAAATTATCCATAATACATGAAATACAACATTTCATTGATGTTCGAAAGTTACAGTTTTTTTCAAAAACGTATAATATTCTTCTCTCAGATTAATGATAAATGGTAGCAATTTTCTCTAAAAGTTTCAATTTTTCGCTTTCTTTTAATTATAGTAAGATAATAAATAATTTCCTTTAACAAACATTTTTTATGTAAACAATTTATTATGGTTTTTTTCCTTTTTAGCTCATCTCTTATTACCGCGGAACACTTAGTATAACTCCTAGAGTTTTGTGGCGCAAATTTTTGTATTGATGGCGCAAATGGACGCATTTATGGGGCAAATCAGCAGGTTATAGAAAACCATAAAATCAAGAATGGGGGGGGGGAGTGTAAGTATCAACTCTCAGCAACGGTCAGCATTACTATTAAAAACGACTACTAAAATCCATAGCAATGATCGGTACTAAACCGTAGCAGCGATCAAAAACAACCATTCGTATCAAATGATTCCAGTACCCAGCAACGAAGAATAACCAATGCTAGAAGCTGACAATAACATCTAACAACATCGCTAACAAAAAACTCTAACAACATTATCACTAGTCGATAAGCACTCTTAGAAACGGTAAATCACATCCCCTAGCAGCATTTATTGATAAGCTTTAGTAACGGTCAATAAAGATGCTTAGCAATGGGAAATAATATTTCCTTGCAGCGGATAATAACACACTCTCAGCGAGTGTTAATAAATACTCTTAGCAACCAAGAAAGACAAAATTTAGCTACTTGCAAATAAAAAAATAACGGTCAACATAAATCCCCAGAAAGGGTAAACAAGAACCTCTAGCAACAGAAAAGAACGATACTATAAGGATTCCATCCGGCGCTTAATAGCCCTACAAAGAATGAAGGAGGAGTTGCAATGAATAGGAACCTCAAGATTGGAAATTTTCGGTGGCTTTTACATTAAAAAAAAGAATTTGAGTTAATTAGATTGAAGATGAGTTAAGGTTTACTGACCTGAAGAAACTAGTGCAATTTGTGTTTTGGATCTTCAAAAAGTATCTAAGATAGAAAAAGCGCAACTACTTAGAAAAACAGTTTGATTGACGAGAAATCTTTGGCAATCAATATTTTCTCCGCTGCACAAATTAGGAGCCAAAGTATTCAAGAAAATCGATGACACTATTCCCAGTACCGATACCGGTCACTTTTTGCGTCGCTTTTTGCCAGCTAGCTAGATTTTTTTGTAGCTATTTATCCATGAGTGAAATAAAATCATTTCGTGAGAATTTATGTATTTTGTTAGAAAATCGTCTTTTCCCTTAGTAAAGTAATCTTCATGTTTTTGTCTAAAATTTAACTTCTTGGTTAAGAGAGCATATTTGATATAATCTTGTGTAATACTATGCAAGGCTATTTGGAAAACATTTTTTAAAAAATCTCTGTTCTTAATTAATAAACTTTTTGACAGTCACCTATATCTTTGGTTTGTTTGTACAGAATTAAGTGCTTCAGGACACGAAGACGGTCCATCCGGACACGAAGTTCGTCCATCCGGAAACGGAGCCGTTCCAACAGAACACGAAGCCGGTCCAATCGGACACGAAGCCGTTCCATTGGGACACATCAACGGTCCGCCTGGGCACTTCGACGCTCTATCTAGACATCCAGCTAGCCTTGGTTTATCTACATACGTAGCTCATTCGTCTAGACATGAAGCCGGTCCAACTGGATACGAAGATGTTCCATCCGGTCACGTCATCGCTCTGTCTGGAAACTTCGACCCTCTGTCTAGACATGCAGCTAGTTTAGTCTTACCTACACACGCAGCCGGGTTATCTGGACACGTGGCAGTTCCATCCGGACATGGAGCTGCTCCAACCGCACACGGGCTACCTGATGAACTACGTCCTTATTTAACCTACGCAAGTGACAGACCACCATCAACAAATTTTACTTATGCGGGCCAACTAGTTGGGGTTTGGTACGATGAACATCATAGGCTGATCGGCGTTGGCTTGATATCAGGAGATATAATTGAAAGTGATCGTATATCTAGTCGTTACATCTTTAATAGCTATCTAGAATATGAACACAATATATATTTTTTGGTCTACACACTAACTAGTGGATACGTTGTAGGAATTCAAAATGTGGATTGGAATTCGATGATAAGTATGTATTCCTAAAGCTATCTTTACATTGTAAACTATTGAAGAATCCTCAATAGATGATTCTACACTTATTTATTGAGCGTAAAAAATAATATTCATCAAAAAAGATTTCGGAAAAAGAAATATTTCAATAAATACGCATCTAAAGAGAAAAATGTCCTAAATAAAAACCTTAATTTTCGAGAGGGAAAAGGGACACCATACAAATTTATCCGCAAACCCCACCCCCGGGTGCAGGACAAAGGATATCTTTTAAATTTAAATTTAAATTTAAAGCTATATTGTTGATTGCAAATTCGGATTCTCCAGAGAAAAACACGCAAATCTTATTTGAAAAGTTTTTTTTTTCGATTCGCGCCAGATCCTTCTGCATTGTCAACTCTTCAAGAAATGCGCTTGCAAAGAAAAAATAATAAAGACGACTGAATTATTTTCAGGAGATCTATTAAATTGTAATCCATTTAATTTTAAAAATCGCTTCAACCCGCCAGGGAAGGGTTTTAAAGTAGTGCCGAAATATTAGAAAGATCAATTTTATTTTTAAAATGCAGGTTTCTCATTTTGACACGAAGTATTTAAGCAGTCAAAGAATTAACTACTTTAAGCGCTATCCAGGAACAACGACGCAGACCTCGTAGATGTCTCTCACCTTTCGGATACGTGTTTCCGGTTAGTCCCCTTCCTTATCATCATCAGGGTGCTTTTTTCGGTGAGTCACCTTGTCTCTTACAATCCAGGTTTGTTTTCAAAGAACATTTTATATTAAGTGCTCAAAATAGTATCCGCCCACTTCGATGCTCTTGTTAATTCCCACTTCGAAAGTGGGCGAAATGGTATAAAGAGGTAGGAAACGTTGACAATTTGCCAGATAGGACAAATTTGCGCGTGTGACCACGAACCAGGACGATCAGATGATTATAAAGCTTTTTGAGAAGCACCCTGCCTATAATTAGCGAGCGCCCCAAAAGTGTTGTTAAGACGGTTGCAGACGATACAACGCCCTTTAAAAACTACTAGCTATGGAAAGAGGAACACAGTGCTGAAATCGTTCTTGAAACCGGAACGCATTAAATAGCGATTGATATGGGAGAACGAAAATATCTAACTTGACTGATCGTGTTGGTGCTCACAAATCATCGTTCTTGTTATACACTGCAACCTCAACGCCATAAGGATACTTGAAATCTATTAGACGGCTTTGATAAAGTGCCCAGAGAAGTGGTTTCGTCGAGACAATAGAGAATGGATGCTTCAAGAAGATAACGACCACAAATACCGCAGTCGCCTCTGGAGCCAGTGGCAAGAAGCAAATAGGATCACTGTCTTGAATTGTCCCTTACAATCACTAGATGCAAATCCCATAGAAAATGTTTGTTCTACATTCGAGCAGAAGCATCGGGGAAAGCGAGTCCTTAACATGAAACAGCTGAATCGATACCTGCGTAAAATTTGGAGATCCTGAGCCTGAACTGTGGCCGAAAGCTTGATGGAAAGTATGCCCGACGTTGCCAAGATGTAATCGATAATCATGGTGAATGAACGCCATATTAGGAAAACGTATCACAGTTCCAAACAAGTCGACCATTTATCTTCTTTACCTTTCGTTTGGAAGCGCAGTCCTTGAACAGTCAGCAGTTTTATTTTTCGCAAATGCAGCACCATCTGGCGGGAATCGAAAAAAAACGTTTCAAATAAAACTAACGTATTTTTTTTTCGAGAATCTAAATCTGCAATCAGAAATATAGGTTTCCTTTTGAAATTGTAAAGTCCTCCTCCCCTCCTGCCCCTAGGGTTAAAATGGGGCGCCTTTACTCCTAAAAAATAACACGTTTTTATTCAGGACATGTTTCTCGTTAGATGCGTATTCCTTGACATATTTTGATTTTTCAAGATAAAAAAATCACCCTGTATGCATTACATATATAATAATTATTATTATCATTATTGTTTTTACAAAGGTGGTCAATCCCGCGGAGAAAGTATGTCTGTCATTTTTGAGCAACGAAAAATTGATATTTGGACAGATCGACGTGGAAATGTGTTTGCTATTCGTCTTCCACCAAGAAATATAATTCCCAATGGCTCCGAACGAATTATATACAAAATTAAAGAAGAATTGCATAATAGGTTTGGCTTACGTTTTTACGCGTACAGATTACTAAGTGGACATATTACCGGAGTTCTGCTCAAATATGGATAACTAAAAAGATAAAAAGATAAAGAGAATGAATAATAGAAATATATGAAAATTATGTAATACTTTTCTTATGTATATTTCTAAATGAAAACATAGCTAAATAAAAATTAATTGTACTTGTACAAGGTTATTTATGGTTAATGGCGATTGTATCCTTTTGAAATTAATTCTCTTTATAAAGCACGGACTTCTTCAATCGAGGCTACGTCTTTCGAAAGGACTCCTTAAATTTACGTCTTGGAATGGCTAACAGATACTTCGT
This sequence comes from Druon quercuslanigerum, assembly GCA_010014905.2. NCBI lineage: Eukaryota > Metazoa > Arthropoda > Insecta > Hymenoptera > Cynipidae > Druon > Druon quercuslanigerum. Next base: position 21,694 of record JAAAKG020190675.1, read on the forward strand.
CGGATTCTGCCGTTTTCACATTGAAAGCATGGAAAGAGGAGAATAAAAAGAGATAGTGTTAAACCTGGATTGAAAAGAAGACTAAAAAAACTAAAGGGGAATAGACGAATGGTAGTTAGCGTTAAAGAAGTAAGGATTAAATGAGAAACATTTAGAACTATACTGACAAGAAAATACAAAAAGATAGGAGACGAAATTCGTTAAGTACTCAACAAATCCTCAAAACGTGTTTTCACCGATTTAATTAAAAGTCCGCAAAATTATTATCCTATGCTGGCCTATAGTGAACATTCTCTTTTTAAACTAATAGAAAGAAATGGGTGGAGATAAATAACATTTCATGCGTGCCGCTTCTGTGTGAAAGTGTAGCTAGGCGCTCTAATCGCAACTCTAATCGCATTCGGAGTGAGTTTCTGGTGTGAGGGCCTCGCCTCTAGCATCAGCAATTGAGTCAAATAGTTTGCTTATTACACATCATAGGTATGTTTCTTCCTTCTCTATCTCACAGATTATTTCGGGAAAACATCTCGAAAACTTGCTATGCTGAAGATGATGAATATTGTCTTGACATCAAACTTGATTTAACAGAGGAACCGAAAAAGTGGCATTTTTGTGATTCATCTAGCTGCAAATTTCTGCAGAAGAACCTCGGAGGACCCTGCACATCTTGCTGTACATGAGCCTGTGCACGAACTTTTACAGGTAATCGTAACGGATCCTGTGCAGGAAACTGTACATGTTTCTGCAAGAACCTTTTGCGTACAGGATCCTGTCCAGGATCCTATACATGAAACTGCATATCAACTAATCCGAAAAGATTCGCTAGTGACCTAGTTCCTCTGATAGTGAGATGAATCTTCAATGGAAGAAAAAGAAGATAACCTTATAGCTCTAAGCAAAATGAGTTTTCGCGATTGTTTTCTGTGAAGGACCCTATACCTGTCTCTGTACATGAACAACACTTCGGGAGCGAAGCAGGCAGCCGAGAAGGACATAAAACAGAAACTCCGTTCCAGTCCTTCAGGCGCAAGAAATTGGGGCAAAATGTTTGAAGCTGATGTTCCAGGAATCATTTGGGTGGAGGTCGTAGCAGCGGCAAATCATTTCTGAAACGGATCTTCTTCAAGGAGTTAAGAAGTAGGAATACCCTCTGCAAAATAGAGAGGTACTAAACAAATCTTTCTTATATTTTAAAATGTTGACGAGAACGTCAATGAAGATAGCGAAAGAGAGCCAACGAAGAAGAAGAGCCATGGAGACTAGTGTACAATTATATAAAAATTTCAGTAGCACTCTTTGGATATGAGATTGCTTAGTGAAAAGCAGCGATCCGAAATGAGTTTCGTGCAGAAATTAAGAACAAAAAACTTAGGAATTTAAGTATATTTCTGTAAATCGATGGGCGATTGGGTTTCGGATCGTGTTGCGGAATAAGCGTGATCCTGATGGGAAGCTGGATCGCAGTACAGGGCTATTTCTATTATCAACGTCTTGCTGTTGACTCCCAGAATACTTATGAACCAGTGACATGATAAACTCAATTCGATTGCTTACAGCTCTTGCCGTCGAATATAAAATGGACGTTTACTAATTGGATATACCCGCAGGTTTTTTTTAACGGTGGCTTAGAAGAAGCAGGTACTAGCCAAAGTCACCTAATCGCGTCAACGTTTCTTACGGTGATTCTTGAATTATTCAAGAAAACGTTGCTGGAAATTATTTCCAAAAAGCAAAGAAACGTTTCCTCTCATGATGTGCAATATGTCTTCAAATTGCTTCGGCGGGTTGAGACAAAAAACACTGCTTCCGCTAGGTAGAAATATTTGTATGGATTAAAGCAAGTGGGGTATCAATGATATGGAAAACGAAATTCAGGCATGAAGCTTGTAGCAACGTACGGACATGGATAGTTTTCAAACCAATTTCTTACTTTTTTTAAAATCGATTCAGATTTTCTTCTCCTTTTCCGTAATTTTTTTTTAACTAGTATTTTTACGTTTCCGTCTTTATTCTTAAAATAGTTTTTTAGTGTTCTTCTCTCCCATCGCTGAGGCATGTCATGTTCAGCTTTCTAAAGAGTGCTTCCTTTTTTTGTTATTGGATACGCGGACATCATTATTACACCAGACATCACCAGTTATTCTTCCTCCAACTGCAGTACCACACACTTTTGTGACACAGACCGCACACAGACCGCGGAAAGAATGGTTAGAATATGCCTTTGTATATATTTGTTTAATATATTTCATTGCAACTTGCATTGCTTATCCATAATGTTAATTTATGTATTTTTCATGCTTTTTTGTCAAAAATTACACTAAATATATGCACCCTATTATAAAGTGGTTCTAAAAATTTTGTTGTGGTACCTTGAGTTGTTTTTTTAATTTGATTTTTTGACCCTTTATATTATTTCTCACAACTTGAACAACAACAGCGTTTCCTATCGTAAAGTACCTAATTAAAAATAAATTAGTAGATCAACTTGGAATGCCCAATTTTTTGTAATTGATCTTTTTCCATCTCTTGTATACATGGATCGAAAAATGCAAATTTTGGTTTTTCATTTTTCTTTATGTAATCACAATTTGGATCCTAGATTTTTCGAAAAAAATCACAAACTTATTATAATACTGTTGTGGGGTATTTAAGAATCAACGGTTTTGTTTTGCAGACTTTTTTTATATCGTGAGCTGTTTGGCTTAAAATTTTCTTTTTTTATCCCCCAAATTATTATCCCTCAAAAAAGTGGTCTCCAAAATTTTGAAAATGCTCAAAATTTTAGAATTATTATCCAAAATGACTGACTAACGAACTTGACCTTCAGCTTAAGATAGTCAAAGAATATACTAAAGGTCAATCCAATCTAGCAATTCTTTCGAAAGTGATCGTGTTAGAAGAATAAACCTTTACAGTCACAGACAATAATTTTACAAAAACTAGAATGGAGGGGGGGGGGGGGAAAAATTAACAAGAAACCTAAGTTTTTGCCTATAAAAAATTAAAAAATT
>JAAAKG020190686.1:0-24702 GCA_010014905.2 Druon quercuslanigerum
TTTCTGAACAACTTCTCCACAGAAAGTTTATATTTGCTCAAACTTCGCTCGATAAACGAAGTGATCGAAGATTATAAGGAATTGAATTCGCAATGGCCTAGAAAACTATTTTTTATTTTCTCATAAATAATGATGTTCACTTTTTGCTCATATCATTGTTCTAGCGATACTTTGGAGAGTATTGTCTCCAAATTTAATCAAAAAATTACAAAAACTGTAGATGTGACGGCAAGCGAGAGACCAAAAATTAATTACAAATCGTTTTCAGAAAAAAGCATCATTATAATGGTTATATCGAAAACTATAATAGATTAAACTTTTTTGCTAGAGGAAAAAAGATGCGCCATCTAATTTCCTATAAGAGTGCATTCTTGAAACATGAATTTTTCAAATTTCGATTTTTAGTTGCTGGGGGCAACCTCCTTCCAACTTTACTGAGTTATGTCCCGTTCTGGAATCGGGGTGCTCAAATATGCCCGATAACTTCCAAAGGTTTCCCGGAATTTTGAAAGATTTCAAAGTAATTTACAAGATTCCAGGGTATTTTAGGAGATATTTTAAATTTTTGAAAGATTTCATGGGATTCCAAGAGGTTTTAAAGAATTCAAATAGATTCTAATCGATTTTACGGGATGGCGAGGAATTTGAACAAATTTTCATAAACTTAAAAAAATTTCGAAGTACTTCCAATAATTTTGAAAATTTTTAAGAGTTTTACGATTTACGATCAAATATTACGATCAAATATTATAAAGGATTTTAAGGGATTTCAAGACATTATGAAAGATCCCTAAGGATTTTCAAAGATTTCCGAGTATTTCGTGGGATTTTAAGAGATTATATTGAATTTTAAAGAATTTCAAAGGATCCCTAAAAGTTTAAAAGGATTTGACGGGATTTCAAGAGAGATTTATGGAATTTAAAAATGATTATGCGAGCTTTACAGGATTTCAAGTTCAAAATTTAAAAAGTTAAAGAAATCCCGAAAGATTTGAAGGGATTCCCAGGTATTTTAAATTAATTTTTAAAAATACAAGCGATTTTTAGAAATTTTAAATGATATTAAGAGATTCCGAAGGATTTAATAAGATTCCCAAAGATTTTAAAGGATTTTAAAGGATTTCAAGGGAATGTGAAAAATTAACCACGATTTCCGAAGGGTTTCCGAGTTTGTAAAGAATTCAAAGTAATTTACGATATTTCGAAGGATTTTAAGAGATATTGTTGGATTTAATAACCATTCAAAAGATTTTTTGAAATTATACAAGATTTTAATGGATTTTAAGGGATTTTGTGAGATTCCAAATTATTTTCGAAAAAGTTATCGGATTACGAGAATTTTTAAGAGATTTCAATAAATTTAAAGAGACGCCGAAGGTCTTTCAAGAATTTGAAAAAGTATGACGAGATTTCAATAAATTTTAGAAGATTTTAAAAGCATCCTATTGCTTTCAAGAGATATTCAAAGATTTCAAATGAGTTAAAAGGATTTTAGGAGACCGGAATGATCTTAAGAGATTTGTCTCTCAGTTTAAAGAGATTTTTTGTATTTCAAGAATTTTGAACGAACTTTAAGAGGTTCTGAATGACTTCCTCAGATTTTAAGAGATATTTGTGAGATTTTAAATATTGTAAAGTGTGATTTTCAAACATTGATTTAAATTCATTTTAAAATTTATTTTACGAGTTTTAAAGGATGTCATGCTATTCTAGATTCTCGGAGATTTCAAAGATTTCTATGGGTTTTCTTAGATTTTGAAAAATTGTAAGAGAATTCCAAAACATTTGCAAGAAATGTATAAGACTTAAGGTTTTTCGTAAGATTTCAGAACGTTTCAAGCTATTTAATAAAAATCCAGCGATATTGTGGTTTAATAGATTTCAAGATATTTCAAAGATTTGCAAAGTTTAAAAAATAAATTAATAATTATTATCGATTCAATAAGAGCATTTTTTTTATAAAGCCGTTTCAATCATCCATTATTTGAGATAGATTAATTCAGATCGATTAATACCAAAAATCGAATTCGCAAATGAGAGCCTGGATCGAAGAAACGGTCAGAACTTTTTGGATTTGAGCGACGTTCGAGGGCCTTTATACTCTAACAATAAGCATCAGAAAGTAATAATCATTTCCTTGATCCGGGATCTCAATTTTGGTAGTAGAAAATTCTACAAAACTGTTTTGTTGAGAAATCGTATTTTTTGGTCGAAAATTAATCTTCTTGGGTCAAAATTGATCTTTTTGGTTGAAAATTCTAGTACTTGGTTAAAAATGAAACTGTTTTATTAAAAGCTAGTTTTTAAGCTTGATAACTCATCCTTTTAGATGAATTTTTTTTTGTTACTGACTGAAAAATCTTGTTTGGTTTAAAATTCAACTATCGTTGAAAATTTATCTTCTTGACTTGAAAATGAATCTCTTTTGGTAGCAATTCCATCTTATTCGGTTAAAAATGCAACTGTTTGGTTGTTTAAAGTATCAACTGTTGTTTGTTTACATTGTTACTTTGCTTGTTGAGAATTCGTCTGTTTTGGTTTAAAGTTGAACTACTTTGTTAATTCATAAGAAACAGTAGAATTTCCGCCCCCTCCCCCCAGTAATCTTTTGTAATTTTGGTATAAAACCTGAATAAATTCATTATGAAAATTAAGCCGACAAAAGTAATCTAGAAACGAATTCAAAATTTTAGAAGAAAACTTTAAGTAATTTATGCACGGCCTCCTCTCGAGCATGGTTCGATCTCGGTGAGGGCGCTAGTGTTCCCAAAATTTATGGCATGGGATTTTGAAGTTCCGCGAGTTTACCACTTCACAGAAAAAAATTGGGGGTTAACTAAAGCTGCGGCTCAAATAAAAGTTGGTATCATTTAGAACTTGAGATCCAATAGATGCCTGTAGAGAGCCAAAAGGGTGCGTTTAGAGCGCTCGAGAAATTAAAATAAATGCGCATTCACAAGCCAAACGTTTGCAAAGTAGAGCTGGTAAGTTAGGGATCGATTTACGGTTATCGACCGTTGACTTGGTACGAAAAGTTTTTTGTATATGAATATGCCTTTATGTTGATAACTTTGCTACATAACCTGCAAATTATTTTTATCAAGTCATAATATCTATTTTAATTGCGGTAATATTTTGAAATTTAATTATCTTCATTAAGTTATGTCCATCAGAGTTCGATTACATGTGTGCTTTAAGGTAAAAATAATGATCTTAATTAAACAAAATGACGAAGTGGGCAAAGCGAAAAATAGGTTCTTTATAAATAGGCTCAATTGCAATTGGATTCCATTATAACACCAACTAAGGTATCGTTTAGAGCTTATTTATGGTTTTGGGTTCCTTTTCAGCAAGTGGGTTCATTTTTCTTGCAGCTCCTTTGGAAGCAAAAATGAGTTTCAATGGAAAGCCCAGTTCTTTCTGTATGAAGATAGAACCTGATCAATTAGCCACCTTTGAAAGGACGTGCGTAAAATTCCTGAACTTGACGTAGATGCTTGGGGGAAAGTTGATAAGGTTTTATGGTCTCTAGTTAACTAGTTGTGAGTAATTTGATTCGGCATCATTTGGAATAGATTTTAAAACTGGTTTGTACTTAACGTAGAAGCGAGAGGACGGATCAATACTCGTGCGATATATGCTGAAGTAATTTCATTGTCTACTGTTAGCGGACACTCACGTGTCGTGTGGCATGGCGTGCCCTGTATCGCAGTGGGGAAAATAGAACCCTTATGACAGGAGTGATAGCTTGGCTGCTACTGAGTATTGATCACTCTTCGCAATCAATGTTAACACCACTGTTTGCAGATAGCAGGATGGATTATCTAGACTCTAGGCTCTAGACGTTTAAGCAGAGAAAATTATCTTTAACTTTAATACGCATAGTCTGTCTCATGTCTGCCATGATATTTCTGCAAAAAAGGTACGAGATTATAAGGGAGAATTCAAAATTCCTAGAGGTTAGCCACGAGTAAATTCCGGAGATATCAAGTAAATTCAAAGGCATTCAAGGGAATTTAAGGGGAGCCACAAGAATTTAAGAGAACGAAAAGATTTCAATATAATCAGGTTGTTACATATTTTGCAATATTTTTTTTCCTACTTCAATTAAAAGATCACTGAAGAATTAATGTAATTACAGGGGGAAAGTTTTCAAAAATAAGTTTAAATAGTTTTTTTAATGTTTTAAGAGTAGAATTTTTGAATTTTGGCGGGAAAATCTGATTGGTTCAACGGTAGCGCGGTTGTCCGGTTGATGGCGGAATCAATAATGCCGTTAGCGATCGCAAGTGTAAACAGTCAACATAACCTATTTTGTGTTTGTTATTTCAAACTTATTTTAAAAAGCATAAAAAAGTGACTAAAAGGTGTTCAAAATGCCTAGAGTTTTACTAAAGCCAGTGTGACAGTGTAAGGAAAAATTATTTTCATGATTCCGATAAATATCATTATTCATTACTATGGGTTTTAAGTTTTTTTTTTTACTTTTTTTAAGTAAACGAATATTCTTTTAGAAATCGTAAATTGAATTTTCACCAGTTATCTGCTAGATACTTCGTTAGACAATGGAGCAACTGTAGACCATTATTATGATTGGTTTAGCGCTTTTCAGGGTGTGAACTTTCTAGGTCACATAGTTGTTTGAACAGATATTTCAATACGTTTTACCAAATTTTTGTTCTAAAAAATAAAGTATTCATCACCGTTTTTAAATGTACTAAAATTGTTAGAATTTTACGCAGTATTCAAAAAATATATTAATTAATAAATATATTAATTATTGTATTATATCATCTAAAATGCACGCAACAACTCCCTTGAAGGGAGCATTTTTATTTAAGCAAGGGTGCAAAACAGTAAATGTTCCCAAAATACTTTTTGTTTAGACTATTTAGCAATAGGAATATTGAAAGTAGTTAAATTGCTTTTAGTTTTGACATTAATCCGACGATTCTCAAGAACGAAATTCAAGGTTTTTTCCAGGTTTTCTAGGTCAAGAACTCAAGCTTTTCCTGGTCTCCTTTTTTACATTAAATAATAAAACAACCAATTCTTATAGATTTAAAAAAAAAGCCATTTTACTTTTCATTGGCCAACATTTTTTGAAAAAACCAGAACCCTATAAAAATAGGTTTTTAATTTTTTTCCGAACGTAAGTCGTCTTTGAAATCCCTAAAACCTTTGTGAAATCTTCTTAAATTCGTTAAGATCTCGTGCAGCCCGAGCAGAAATTCCAATATGGATCTGATCGGGGCCAGATCGGGCAGGATTTAGCCCAAATCGGGCTATCCAGATGGGGCCAGGTGCGAAATGAAACGCGATACTCGATCGGGACCCAAGTGATGCGTCTAGAGATAATCCAGTCTGGCCCGGTCTGGCCCCGCTTGGGCTCGTATTGAATTTATTTTTATTATTCCTAATTAAAAGGGATTTTTAAATAAAAAAATAAAATCGTATATATCACCTCTTAAACTAAAATTCGAGAATATAAAAATCATATTATCAAACAGATCGCGATATAAAAACATTAGATTAAGTAAGGTAAAAAACAAAATATTTTTCAAACAACTTTTTTTCGAGCAAATGGAAAAAGTAGAAAGACGCAATATTGGTAATTTTAAATTGTGTATGATAAACTATTTAAATATCTTGCAATATATTTTTGCTCTTAATTTCTGTATTGACCTTAAATCTAATAAGTTATTTTGAAATAAGCTGATTATAACGTTGCACTGGTTCTTTAGGTTATATTTACAAAAGCGAATACACTACATTAATAAGGTTGTATTCATATACCGATTATATCAAATCATCTAAAAATAAGTGAAAATAAATATGTCTATGACATCACTGTTGATCTAATTCGATTTCACATTCAACACAGTAAATATTACTTCGGCTTCTTTTCTTATAAATAAATAACCTCATTTCGAAGTTAGGTTTCATCTTAACATACTTGATTTTGCTAACTATAGTCTTCAACACGTAACTCAGGAATATCTTGAAGTATAAGATGCCTACGCACTCTTCTTGTGCTAGCTTTTGCCATTTTTTCGCTTATTTTGTCAATTTTTCAATTATAATTTGAAATATTTTTGATGTTTAACAATTTACATTAAAACTTGGGAGATTTGTAATCAACCTATTTTAGGCACCAAAATTAATGGGGCGCCATCTACTGTCAAGATTGGCTGTTAGATCGGGGTCTAGAGTCTAGAGTGGGCCAAATTTAATATCCACAAAATTGCTTGCCCGATCTGGCCCAAGTCGATAATAAGGCAAATATTGGGCAATTTCTGCACTGGAGTACTTAAAATCTTAGTGTAATATTGAAATTTTATGTGACATCTTTTGGAATCTATAAATTTTTCTAAAATATTTGAATTCCTTGACATCTTTAAAATCCTTGAAATCTGAAATTTTTTAAATGTTTGTGAAAGCTTTCTTTAAACTTTGTTTATAAAACATTTTGTCTTTATTTGAAATTTTTTGAAACTTTCTCAAATTTATTGAAATCCTTTGAAATAACATCTTTAAAATATTTATGCAGTCTTACGGAAATCTTTTGTATTCATTTCCAACCATAAAACTATTTTTTATCTTATTAAAATCTTTAAAATCCTTGTAATCTTCATGAAATGTCCGAAATCTTCGGGAAAGTTTTTTGGAATCTTTGTCAAATTATTTGAAATATTTTTAACATTTTTAAAAACCTTTTTTATTCGTTGAAGTCACTAAAATTATTGAAATCTTAGTGAAATCTTTTCAAATCTTCTAAAATGTTATGAAACATTTTGAAATTGTTTCAAACCTTCGAAATGTTTTATAAACTTTGAAATCCGGTGTACTGTACCGGATTTTTTTAAATATATAAAGTCCTTCAAATCTTTGTAAAATGCAAAAAATCATTTCAAACATTTTTAAATCTTTGAAATATACTGATATATTGCACTGGACAATAAACTTCTACAAAGACATGAGGAAGGTCAAAAAAATTAGTTTAAGTCAATAAAATGCATTTCCGAAATTTTAAATTCACGCCCTTATGCGCCGAGGCCCTTAAGATGTAATAATAGATTCTCTTCGAGTAAAATTGTTTCTAGGAAGATTGTTCAGTGTCGAGCAAGTCGAAGCATTAAACTGTTTAGAGTCAAATGTTAGAGTGTTTAATCAGCTCTAAGTTGTGTAAAATAAAGCATGCCAATAAGGGTGAAGAATATACATAGAGTGGAGCTACAGTGGAGTAGGACAGTTATGGTCAGACACAGAAGTGGTATCTCTCGAAATCGCAAAATGGTCCAACAATTTATACATCGATTTTCAATATAATTGAAGGTTAGTACATACAATCCAAGTGTCATTAAGTGTAAGGCATCACTTACTGTCCTCGGTATGTCATCAAGTCTGTGTATGTATGTGTGAAGTCGCTAACAAAGGACCTGTCGCGCGGCTGAGCAAATTAATAAATCAGGCAAAGGAGTACATCCTAATGAAAGCTATGTAAAGTATACCATAAACGAACCGTCCTTAATTAATGTATCTCGCTTATTTCAATAATCAATCATTTGAGCTGCACACCCATCTCCAAATGTAATCTAATATTCCAATTTTCAAAACTACGTCTCAAATCTGGAATTAAATCGATATATTAAACGCACGATCTCTTTAAGACCTTCTCAAGAAGAAAAAGGGGCAAAAACTTGTTAAACTATGTGATATTGAATATTCAGACAAACAAAATGAAACGCGATGGGCTCTTATATGAATCTGAGATCCAGTTTTAGAACCTTTGAATTATTCCCGTATATTTCTATTTGTGTTTTTGAGAGCTGACAAAGAAATCGGGATCCCTAAACCCATCTATCTCGCCTTCTCGCTTCGCTCCGAATTCTGGCGGAACGCTCTATTTTTCATTTTTTCCCCTCCGTCATTCCGTCTCATTCTCTCTCTCACGATTGGGCGCCTTCAGAAAGTTGAAATCTATAGGTATACTGAATGTACGACTATACGCGTTTCCTTCCACTCTTCTCTCCTTCGTGGGTCCTTGTCGCACTCGTGATCGTCTCTCCGCGCCGCGGAGGTAGTGTGCTCTCGCGGATAGAAATACTACATTATTTAAATAGTGTGGCGACTACGTTGCGTGACCTTCTCATCGACGACGACGACGCCGATGATTCCCCTCTTTAACCTCCCCCACTCTCCGGTAGGACGTCACCCACTCCTGTCTCGTCTCTGCCTGCCTCGCCCACCCTTCCCCACTCGAAGCCACCCGTTCTCTCTCACTCAATCTCTTTCCTTCTCCCACTCTCTCTCTCTCTCTCTCGCACTGGAGATGACGCGCGCGAGCACACTATTGCAGAGCCTCCTTCTCACTCTCTCTCACACACTCTTCTCTCTTCATCTCACAGAGTGACTGAAGAGGGCGCGCGAGCGTTGAATTGCAGGGTCGAATGCAGGCTCGTGTAGACGCTCCAGGCACCGATTTCCTGGGAAAGGACATATTTTTTTCTTTTTCAGGACCGTCCCAACCAAACCTGGAACTTATCTTGCGATCCTCGGTTTACCGGCTTCTCACTGAATCAAAGAAGAGCGCGGCATGACGATGTGACGCTCTCAGCCTAGGATACCGTCTCGCGTCTCCCCGGTGTTGGCCCTGTGCTCGTGCGTCCTTTCTTCCCCGCCCCCTCCTTTTCCTCCTCGCACCATGGTCCTCTTCGCGAGCCAAGCGTCACTCTTCATGCTTGTTTTCTCCCACAGAGCCGAGTTGCTTGTGTTTAATACGGGGAGGCTTGCAAGGACGAGGAATCGAATGAACTCTAGGCAGATTCCTGCGGCCACAACGCCGGTAGGAACCTACCTACGCGTGCGGGCTAATGCCCTTCCGCGTGGGCGCCTAAGTCTCGACTTGGAGAATATCTGCAGAGGAGCAACCAAGGTGACCTCTCGCGGGGGTCCGCATCTTCCTGATTATTTTTTAATTATTGCATGATTTAGTATGTAGAAACGGATAGAAATCAAAGTAACCTCTACGTTTCAATCCGTCTTTATTTGTTACTATTCTTATTCCTTTATTGTTATACTCTATATAATAATAGAGGAGAAAACAAAGAAAAGAGGAAGAAGAAAATAATAAGAGAATAAGTTAAAAGAAAAAAAAGAGTAATAGAAGAGAAAAAAAGATGCAGAAGAGAAGGCGAAGAAATGAAACAAAAAGAAAAGTGGAAATGAAGGGGAAGTTCAGTGAAAAAAATGTAAGAAAAAGGCAAGCAGAATAGAAAAGGAGAAGAGGAGGAAAAGAAGAGAATAGGAATTGCAGACAAAGAGTGAGACTGAGATAAAACAAGAGAAAATTAAAGGAAATGGAAGTGGACAAGAGAGAAATAGAAAGGAAAAATGTTAAACGTATATCAGAAAACAAAGGAAGATAAGAGAAGAAGAAAAAAGTATAGATAAAAAGATAAAATAAAAGATAAAAAGTATAATAATATGGAAGAAACGGTGCGGAATAGGAGAGAACAAGATGATAAAAAGGAGGAAGTGGAGAGGAATAGAGAAAGTGAGAAATATAAGGGATGGAGAAATAGAAAAGAATTCTGTTTTTAATAATAAGAGATCAAATAAGATAATGAGAAAACAAGAGAATAGGCAACAAAGATTAGTAAAGGAAAAGAAAGAAGAGAAGAAAAAGAACATAAAGAGAAGAGAAGAAGGGACGCAGAAAAGGAGAGGAATAGGAGACCACAATAGAAAAGCAAATGAAGTGAAGAGTAAAGATAAAAAAGAGAAGAAGGGAAGTTAAATATAAGAGAAAAGGAAGAAAAGAATAAATAAAAGTAAAGAAAGGATGAAGAATATAAGAGACCAAGAGGGGGATCATATGATAGAAAGAGGAGAAGAAGGAAGAAGAAGAGAAGACGAAAATTATAATATAAAAGAGGAGAAGAGTAGGAGAGGAATAGGAGAATAAAGGGAAGTAGATGAAGAGAGAAATAGAAAAGTAAGTCTATTGTAAGAGAAGACATGCAGAGAAGAAGAGAAAGAGTAAGAGAAGAAAAAATGAAGAATAATAATAGGGAAGACAAGATGCAGAATAGAACATAAGAAAAATATAACAAAAGAAGAAAAGGAAAAAGAAGAGAAAAAGGGACGTGGTATAGGAGAGATAAAAATTAGAAAAGTATAGGAATGGGAGAAGAGAATAAAAGAAGAAGAAAAGTGAAGCTAAGAGAAAGAGAAGAAGGGATCGCGAAGAGATGAAAAAGAAGAGAAGAGGATAAGATAAAAGGAAATGAAGAGGACGATAAGAGAAGGGAGGTTCCATAATAAAAGATATATTTAAAAAATAGTGTAAATTTCAATGTTTTCTAAAAATCGAAATAAAGTCTAATTAAATAAACGTTTTAAAAATATACATATTTTAAATAAATATTATAAAAAGCAAATTATTTCTTACTTTATATACTTTACAAAATATTTCTTTCATCAGAAAAAATGCCTAATTTTTTCCAATATTGTGAATTCAACTTTAAACATGACCATACAAGCAAAATATTTAAAAAATAACGGTGATAGTTTGATGCGATTTTAAAGACATTTACTTTTAAAATTGTTCCAAGGAACAATGGAAAATATTTATTATATTAGATTTTATGTAAATTTTAAGAAAACATTCACATTTGCACTACTTTTTAAACATAAAAATTCACAAAATTACTTGATCCTGGATTATTCTATAGAGAATTCCAGTAGCTTTTAATCTATTAAAGAGACAAAATTTAACAACAAAAATAGAAAAGAAAATAAAAGGGGAGCGAAGAGAAAAATTTTTGGGAAAGGCAAAAGATAGAGAAAGGAAGAGATTGAGCAGAATAGAAAAGAAGAATAGGGGGAGACAAGAATAGAAAAGAAGAATAAAAGAAAGAAAAAGAAAAGAAAAGAATAAGAGAAAAAAATGATTCTTATTTCATACTGGGCTCAGCCAGTAAGGAGAATAAAACTACTACATACTTGGTTAGAAAGAAATGTGATGAAGAAGAGGAAGGGAAGTAGAATAGAAGAGAAGAGGGAGAACATAAGAGAGTAAGTGTGTGAGATAAGAGGTAATAAAGAGGAAGAAAAGAGAAAGAATAAGGGATTCAGAATAGAGGAGAAGGAGGAGGAAGAGGATGAAGGGAGGAAGATAAGAAGAACAACAAGATGAGAAAAGGAAGTGAAATGGAGTAAAGAGAAAAATTATTGGAAAGGAGAAAAGAAAGAAAAGAGTAGAATATAAGCAGAATATAAGACAAAATAGGAGAAGACAAGAATAAAAGTGGAGAATAAAAGGAAGAAGAAATAAAGATTGATCTTTATTTTATCCTGGGTTTGACCAGTAAGGAGAATAAAACCATTGCATACTTAGTGAGGAAAAAAAGTGAAGAAGAAGAGGAATGGAAGTAGAATAAAGCAGGAGAGGCAGAAAATAAGAGAGTAAGAGTGTAAGAGAAAAGGTAATGAAGAGGAAGAAAAGAGAAAAATAAGGGAGTCAGTGTAAAGAAGAAGGAGGAGGAAGAGAAGGGAGAAGAGCAAGAGGAATAAAGAGAACAGTAATTGGAAAAGGGAAGAAAAAGAGAAGATAATAATATAAGCAGACTAGAAGATAAAAATAGGAGAAGAAAAGAATATAAGTAGATAATAAAAGGAAGAAAAAGAAAATGAGACAATAAGAGTTTATTAGGTTTAACGAGCAAAGAGAAAAAACTATTGCATACTTGGTGAGCAAGAAAAGTAAAGAAGAAGAGAAAGGGAGATCGAATAGAAGAGAAGAGGAAGAAAATGAGAAAATAAGAGTGTTCGAGAAGAGGTAATGAAGAGGAAGAAAAGAGAAAAATTAAGGGACTAGATGAGAAGGAGGAGGAAGAGGAGGAGGAGAATAAGAGCAATAAGAAGAGTAAATAAAATAAAAGGGGAGTACAGAGAACAGTTATTGGAAAAGAGGAGATGAAGAGAAGAGAAGAATGTAAGCAGGGTAGAAGAGAAAAATAGGAGAAGAGGGGGGATGAGGAGAAAGAGGAGGAGGAGAAAATAAGATAAGAGGAAGAATTTAAGAAAAGAAAAGAGAAGAAGAAGAGAAGTGAAAAAGAAATGAAGAAAATAAAAATAGAAGAGCAGAAGAGGAAACAGATTACACATGTTTTTAATTCAAGGGGGAAGTTGAAAATGTTCCAATTGAAATTTTCAGATTGAAATGTATCAATTTACCGCCGAAATGAACATAGATACAAACACGATGAGATTTCGTAATCGATTAGTTGTAGCGAAACGGTGCCCAATGAAATGGCACCCTAAGTGAAGAACTTTCATTTAAATCCGAGACACCCGATAGAGGGGTATAATAGGAATGAACTGTTGTTCACAGGAGGCAAACTGCTCATGGTATACAGTGTACTGTGTACACTATAGGACACTATATGTATGTATATGTATAATGTATATGGTATGCACATACTTTCTATAGCCTGTTTTGTCCCCACCCTCGTAGAACGTAGACAATCCCTCCTCTACGCGAGTAGGTACGAAGGGGTGTCCTGAATAGTATATAATATATATCTATATCCCTGTCTATACTATATATAGTGACTAGTCCTTGCAGACTAGAATGTCACATTTCCAGGCAGGCTCTTTTCACGCTTATTACATCACGATTACTTCCGAATAAAGTATTTTCTGTAACGATCTTCAATCACTTATGACGTGATATTGCAATATTTTCTAGTCTATTATTTTCATCGCTAATTTTGCACTGATTTATCTCACATTTCAGGACAAAATTTCAAATATCAAATTTGAAATATAAGCATCCTAAAATTAATGAATTTAGATTTAATCCTTCACGAAACAAAGATTGTAAAAATCCTGCAGAAAAAAGCAAAATATTTTTAATTGTTATTGATTTATTTAAAATTCCAATCATAAAACAACTTCAAATTTAAAATTGTACAATGTTAAATTGAAAATTATCATGAGGAGATTAAATTTCAGAATGTGATTATTGAAAGCTTTCATCTGGAAGCTTTATTTTTGAATTAACGTTAATCAGGGTGGAAACTGAACGGGAAACCCGGGAAATAGCATTGATTTTTTTTGTAAACCGGAAATTTTAAAGATTTTTTTTAAATTTTGCATTAAATATCGTCTTGCTCTTCGGCAAAAAAGGTGTTTGGAAAAGTGATTAGTTTTATCAAAATTTCTCGTTAAATTTTATATTTAAGATTTCTAATGAAACGGACAAATTTATTTGATGAAATAACAACAGTTGATTCTTTGCAAAAAATTGTCACTGTTTGAAAGTTATCTATTTTTTATAGAAAAGTCTATTATTATGTTTTTTGTTCAGAATTTATGTCTTTTGGTCGAAAATTGATCTTTTTCGTCTGAAAATTCACATTTTGGTAGAAAAGTTGTCTTTTTGTATTAAAAGTGAATTAATTTTCATTAAAAATTCGGCTATTATTTTTGGTTCAAAATTTATCTCGTTTGATTAAAAATTCCCCTATTTAGTTAAAAAATTAATTACATTGAATCCTCGATTTTGGGCCGACTTTGGGGCTGACCTTGGTGGGGAATTGCCCAGATTGTATGCCGTTTCGTTGAAAACGCTTTTGTTTGTTAACGCCTGTGCGACCGCCGTTCACCCCGCGCAGCTCCTTTTACTCCTACTTGCGGCGCGGCGTCAATTCTCGGAAGAACTCTATCAGGGGGCCCAAAATCTAGGACTCAATGTATTTTGTTAAAAATTCATCTTATTTGGTTTAAAATAAAATGCAATTGTTCTGATTGAAAGTTAATGACCATAAATTGAAGAATCTGCTATTATATTTTTGGTCTAGAGTTTATCTCTTTTGATTACAAATTCTTCTATGTGGTGGAAATTTTCATTATTTTCTACTTTTCAATGGAAAATGTTATTGCTGTGTTAAAAATTCCACTATTTTGTTGGAGTCATATTTTTTGGTTGAAAATTAGTCTTTTTAGATTGAAAATTCATCCTTTTGAATTGAAAATACATTTTTCGTAGAAAAATCATCTTGTATTGTTGAATGTAAATTATTTTTTATTGAAAAGTCTATTATTATATTTTTAGTCCCGAATTCATTTCTTTTGGTTACAAAGTTTACCAGTTGGTTGGAAATTTAATTATGTTGTTAAAAATTAATTAATTTACTATTAATCTTTATCTTTTTTCGTCAAGAATTTAACTGTTTTGTTAAGCCCGTCTCTTTTGATAGAAAATTTCTCTTTTTAAATTGAATATTCACCCTTTTCAATTGAAAATTTGTCCTTTGGTAGCAAAGTCATATTTTTTGGTTGAAAATTCATATTTACAAACTTTACTGTTTTGCTGAAAATTTAATTATTTTGTTGCAAATTAAAATATCAACCTTAAAAGTCTTATTTTTAGACGAAAATGCAACTTTTTTGTTTAACATGCGTCTTTCCTCTTGAAAGTTTAACCATTTGTTTGTAAATTCACCTTTCTTGGTTGCGAACGGACTTTTTTTGTTGGAAATTCATCTTTTCGTGTTTAAAATTAAAATGTTTTCTCAAACATTCGACCTTTTTGCGAGAAAACTCAGCTCTTTTGTTAAAAGTTCGTCTTTTAGGATGAAAAATTATATTTATTTGTTCAAATTTGCACTTTTTTGCAAATTGCAATATATTTGAACTTGATATTTTAGGAATATGGTACCTAAATCAATATCATTAAAATGAATTTATTCTTCTATTTTCTTCAAAAACGCTATTTTTTTGGAGAATTTTGGACTGTGAAGTTTAAAATCATTTTTACAATAATTTACATGATATATCATTAATAAAGCACATAAAAGATTTGTACCTGAATTTTTGTGCTTCCATTCATGAGCTTGTCATTTGCTTAAAAAGTTAAGAATTCTTCTTAGATGAAATGTTCATTAATAAAATCGTTATGGAAAATTCATGAAAGAGAAATAGAAGAAATAATTAAAGGAATCAAATATTATGTTTTTAAAAATAATTCTTTCATGAGAAGATAAAAGGAGGAAATAAGAAAAAAAAGAGACGAAAAGAAGAGAAGAGAGAAATAGAAAGGAAGTTGGATAGAATAGCAGAAAATAAGGGAAGAAGATTGCATAAAAAAAGAAGAAAAAAATGAGAGAAGAGAAAATTAAATTTTCTTACTCTTCCCTTTCTTTTCCTCTTCTTTTCTCCTATTCCGCATAATTTCTTCTCTTTTATTACACCTTATATCTTATTCTCTTATTATTTTCCTTCTTCTCTTCTATTTCTCTTATTCTTCTTGTATTCTTATTTCATTATCATTCTCTCATTCCTTTTTTCCTATCTATTATTTTTTATTATTTTATTATTATTTTCACCATAAAAATTGCTGTTTATCGGTAGAATGCAAGTGCGTCCTGATATCAAAGGTAGGGATTCTTCCGTTGAATTTAATTTTATTGCATAATATTGAGAAGATATAAAGGAAGATAATTTGTTATGACGATTAATCTTCGGTAAGCCTAGAAGCATAATTTGGTAGTACAGGATCAGCTATCCCCAAATGTTATGCGTTATGGTAACGGGAATGGGACTTGAGCCGCTTTAATCGGATTCGCATGACGTGTCTGCTCTTCGCTGCAAGTGCATATTCCTTTATACTTTATAGGAAGGTAGAAGTGGTAGAATAGCTGAAGCGGGAGCGATGACCAGATGCGCGTGTGGTGCGAAGAGCGAGGGTATTATGGCCTTTCGGATATAATATTCGGTCAATCAGCCCACTATATTTTTTTAAGCTTTTCCGTATGTCTTATTCTTTAACTATTTCTACCAATATCCCAGCTGACGCGACGCTGACGCCAAACGTTCAATCACACGTTTACGAAAGTGGCAGTTGTTCCAAATAGAATTAGAAAAGTTTCGTTAATAAATACCGGATATCCGACATTTAAGCCCAAAAATTAACACTTCTGAGGTCATAGATCTCACGCAGAAATAAAACATTTATATATACCTACGACTGTTATACATTCAGATTAAACTATTTAATTCTTTTTCTTTGACTTACCTTACTAGCATTATATCAGCACGGCGTGCGTGTAAAATTGCTCGACCACGTAATATATAATAAAATCATTTTGAATTTGTTCTGTTAAATTTCATGGTGTAGTTAATAAACACAGAAAAGGTTTCCATTGGAACCAATTTTTGGTTCCAAAGGAGCTGAAACAAAAAGGAACCCTTTTTACTGAAAAGGAATCCAAAACGATCAAACACTCCCAAAAAAGATTCTATTTGGATCCCTAAATTGGGCCCAATTTCAATAGAGCACATTTCCAAAGAGCCTCTTTTTATCTTTGCCCACTTCGACATTTTCTCTAATTAATAACACAACTTTTACCTTAAAGCGCATATCACAGAAAAACTGAGGTTTTCAATGGCACCCGTTCTTTGTTCCAAATGAGCTGCAATAAAAATGAACCTCACTTGTTGAAAAGGAACCCAAACCGATAAATGAGCTCAAATGATACCACACTTGGGGTTCGAAAGGATCTCAATTGTAACTGAGCCTATTACCAAAGAACCTATTTTTCGCTTTGCTGACTTGGACATTATGTTTAATTAATAACATAATATTTACCTTAAAGCACAAATTTAATCGAACTCTGATGGGCATAGCTTAATGAAGATAATGAAATTACAAAATATTACCGCAACTAAAGAGCTAAAACGAATAAATTAATAAATATCATTTGTAGGTTATGTAATAAACCTGTAAATATAAAGGCTTATTCATATTCCAGAAACTTTTCGTTACATAAACCGCACTGCGCATGCACGGCACCAACAGCCTCATTGGATGTTGATAGCGCGCTTATTTAAAATGGTAAAATATGAAAATCATTTTTTTACAAAATGACTGTTATAATTTTGGTTTAATAATTTTAAAGTTCAAATAAATTATGAATTATTTAGAAAGAAAACTTCTGAAAAAAAGGCTACCGTATTTTGAATTTAAAATTAAGAATTCATTTGTGAAGAGTGAAGTCAAAAAATTAATTTACCTTTCACTCTAAAAGACTATTTTTGATCTGAAAATATTGTTGTCATTAATTTTAAAATGATTATTTATTATAAATATTGATGTAAATTTAATACACAGGTAATAATTTAAAAAAGCATATACAGCTTAAATACATGAATAATTTTAAAAATGTTTTTGTACAACAATTTTTTTTACTAGTTTATGTAAGTTTCAGCACAGTGTAAGCTTCAATTAACTTAACATGCAAATTAAATCAAAATACATTTTTAGCATTCAACAAACCACATGTTCATCAACCTACAACCTCAAAGTTTGGTTCAAATTCAAATTTCAATTCTGATAATCGAAAATTCTTTTTTTTTTTTGACATTTTGAATTAAATTGTCTGCTAAGTTCATTAATTAAGCTGCAATAAAGCTTATAATGCGTTCAAAATTACATGATATAGTACAATAATGGTTTCTTTTTTTTAATAGTTTTAGCAGAAGATGTTTTTTTCACTATATTTGATGATAATTTCATATGTAACACTCACTTTTGGATCAATCTTTTTTTGCATTCCCTAATTATTTCAAAGGATAAAAAAATAGTAAAAATCTTTTTAGAAAAAAATTAAAATGCACTTCAAACTTTAAACCGGTTTCACGAGTTCGCGATAATAGTGTTCCCAGTGTCAGGTTCCAATAAAGTCTAGGCGCGGGGAAAAAATATGCGAGCCAATAAGCTCACTGCGTTAGAGCAGACGGACTGAGCTATTGGCTGAGCTTATCTTATTAGTGCTCAGTGAAGACTATGCTTCTAAAAGATTTACTCAATAATATTAAATTACAAAAGTTAAGTGATTCTACCTGTCATATTTTGTTATAAAATTATTCAGTTAATTTTTAAGCTTTTTCAAAAGTTTTAAGAATAAGTTAAAAATGGTATAACTATAAGTAACGAATTTTCACTTACAATCAATAGAATCGCACTACATTTCCAATTATTAATTGACCATTGATTTTAAATCATGTTAAAGTTAAATGAAGTTCTTATTATTAAATAATTGTTTGCCCTCGTAACTTATTTTAGCAACTTAACTTTTATCCACAACATATTTCAACCTATACAAACATTGCTTTTTCCAAAAATTGCGCGCATAATAAATATTAATATCGTTAGTGTTTGCTTTACCGACATAATCTGTACATCGCTAAGTTACCAACCCGACTTTGCAAGCCGTTGGTTTGTGAATGCGTCTTCAGACTGTTCTTTTCAAGTGCGCTCCAAACGAACCCGTTTCGGTCTCTACAGGTAGCTACTGGACTTTCATTTGAGCCGTAACATGAGTGAACCCGCAGTTTTTTCTGTGATGTAATCGAACTCTGATGGACATAATGTAATGAAAAGAACTGAAGTACAACATATTATCGCAATCAGAATAGATATAATGACTTGATAAACATCATTTTTAGGTTATTTAGCAAACTTCTAAACATTGGCTTATTCGTATGTAATAAACTTTTTGTGTTAAATCATGGTTCAATAACTGTAAATCGATCTCTAACTTATCAAACCACTTTTAAGCGTTTTGTATGTGAATGCACCTTCGTGCTGCTCTGTTCAAGTCTCCCAAGGAATCCTTCTGGGTGCTTACAGTTTTCTATTTGAGCAGAAGTTCTAAAAGATACCAACTTTTATTTAAGCCGCAATTTCAGTGAACCGCCATTTTTTCTGTGAAGTTATGATTATTCTGTTTTCACCTGTATAAATCGCTATGATTCTGACAATATGAGATTCTGGATCGACATGTGAGAGGATTGATTGTCATAGGAGAGTCTTGATCGAAGTTTGAGAATCTTGATCGATGTATTAGAATCTTCATCGACTAATAAGTTTTCGGATCAGAGGCATTGGGGGGTGGGAAGGGGGTGTAAAGTGATAGGAAAAGTTGATCAAGTGAAGGGGAGGGGTGATAGAGACGTGAGGGATCGAGAAGTAGGGATGTGAGATACTAGGAGAGTGGTGGTAAGTAGGGGTGGC
Organism: Druon quercuslanigerum; assembly: GCA_010014905.2. Taxonomy (NCBI): domain Eukaryota; kingdom Metazoa; phylum Arthropoda; class Insecta; order Hymenoptera; family Cynipidae; genus Druon; species Druon quercuslanigerum. The sequence continues at coordinate 19,085 of JAAAKG020190686.1, forward strand.
GAAGTAGAGAAGTGAGAAGAATTAGGAAGGAGTTTAAAGTAAGGGGTAATGTATCAGAGAAAGTGGGGAAAATTAAGGAGGGGAATTATGGGAGGGGAATATTTTGAACGACACAGTGAACTATGTACTTTTTTCCAGTAGGTGAAGTAGAGGTTATTTAATGAGTTGAAATTAGGGGGAAGGGTAGGGAGAGGAAAATTAGATCAAGTGATGGGAAGTGAAGAAGTGGGCTAGTATTGGGAAGGGAGAGGATGGCAAGTAGAAAAGTGAGTGTAATAGGGATGTGATGGTGAGTTGGGGAGGGGGATTAAGGGGTTGTAGGGGGATTCGGTGAAGTCGGGAGTGAGTAAATGGGAAGTAGAGGAGGGGAAAGTATGGGTTAGGAGGGGAACTGAGAGGGAAAGTGAGGGAGGGGAATATTTTTAACGTCTTAATTACCGTCTGAATAGGCTGCGTTTATTCTTGGAATTTCTTTGAATCAACTAATAATCTTTTGAATTTTTGTGAATTAACTTGATTAGTCAGTCACGAAAAAAATTGTATTTTTCCGCATGGAGATTGAGAATACAGGATGCAGGTTATATACACAGGTATATATAGGATATAAGCTCTTGACGTTTAGCATCTTCGGGTTTTCCTACGCCAATGGAATTTCAGGGTGAGTACCGTTGTCCTCCTACCAGAACGGAGGACCGGGGTGCAGAATTCCTATTGATCTCCTCAGAACTCTCCGCCAGTAGCGGAGACTTGAGCTGCGCCCTGCTATGAGAGGCCACGTTGTCATGCGCTGACTTGCCGCATCATTAATGCTTAAAAAGATAATACCACCGACCCATATATCTTATTCAAACTGACGCTTTCTTTCTCTCTTTCACTTCATCGACACCCCTCTCTTTCTTTTATTATCAAACGCAGAATCTCGCACGTTTCGTCGCATTACTCGCTCTGCAAGGTTTCCAATCGTTCATGAAGACCTTGATACATCTATTATTGGACTTCTGCGAATGATCTTGCCAACACAAATGTCTAACTCTAGAAACCTATTCTGGAATTATTACATAAATGTGATACAACAAATTTATTCTTACTTAACCAATCTCATCATTTCGACGTGAATAGATATTTTTATATTCCCCTCGGGGAAAAAATGGATAGGTACTTTTGAATAGGGATGAACTAAAAGGGACAGAAAAAAATGGAATAAAATATGCAGATCAGTTTCTTTGACCTAAGTTCTGATTTCACAGGAAAAAGAGATCAGATCTTTCCAGAAGCGATATCCATTTATAATGTATCATGAATAGAAAATCTTGAGCATGGATCACAGCCCATCCTCTTTTTTACGTATTCCCCTTTTTCCCCTTCAATTTTAAAATACCATAAGATCGAGAACTTTAACCCTTATTCCCCTTTTTTATAAGGTTTAGATTTCTTTTTTAAGAATCATAAATATAAATTCAAGACATTAAAAAAGCAACACGTTTTGAAAGAGATTCTTTCTGATGATACCAATTTCCAATATTAGGAAATCCTAAAGGAATTTCCAACCAAAGAGATGAATTTTCAACTAAAGTGATGGAAACTTGACCAACAAAAAATGAATTCTCAACGAAAAATGTAATAGTTAATATTTCAATAAAAAGATATTAATTTTATATAAAACAATTAATTTCATTTAAAAAGACGACTTTTGAAGAAAATATTTTTATTTTTCACCAAGCAGTAGAATTTTTTACTTGATATTTAAATCTTCAAATAAAAAAGGATTTCTATTTAAGAAAGAAAATTTTTTTAACCAAATTGCCGAATTTTCGAGTCAGAAAGACAATTTTTCTATAGAATAGGTTAATTTTTAAACCCAAAGTATGAATTTCCCACCAAATTGTTGAATTTTCAAGCCAAGCAGACGAATACTCAATGAAAAATGTAATACTTGATATTTCCACCAAAAAGATTTTAATTCAAAAAAAAGAATGTATTTTTTAATAAAAACAGTTGAATTAATAACCAATGCTAATTTTTAATCGAATAGTTGAATCTTCAACGAAAACAGATTAATTTTCAGGCAAACAGTTGCATCTTTAACGAAGAAAGATTCAATTTCTAGCAAGAGATGGATTTTTAAACCAAGAAGTCGAATTTTCATCCTGATCCATGTTTTTTTTTTACCAAAACAGATAACTTTCACTTAAGAAAGAATACAATTTTTTAACCAAATTGTTGAATTTTTAAGCTAAAAATGCGAAGTTTCTTGCAAAACAGTAGATTTTACAACCCAAAATCATGACTTTTAAAGCAACAAGTTCATTTCCAACCAAACAGTTGATTTTTCTACGAAAATAGTTTAATTTTCAACTAGTAAGAACGATTTTTTAACCAAAATTGTTGACTTTTTATGAAAATCAATTGCTAAGGGGGTAAGGCTGCGAAGCGAAAAAGTAGTGTATATTAAAATCGGCGTCAAAAGTACGCGATTTTCACATTTAGAGCGCTCACCACACGTTCAAAAAAAATCGCAGAAAATTCTAGCCAGGAAGGCGTGAAAGCTTAAAGTCTCCCATAAAACGTGTCAAAAAACGAGGTTCTGGAGGAACTTTTTTTAGCCTCGACATTCGAGACTTTCCAAAACCAGTCTTAAAAAATGTAAAAAAAATCACAGACGTTCCTTAAAGTTGTCTAAAATGCAACGCAGCTTTCAAAATTTTGAAATATCGAATTGTTTGCTAATTACAGGCCGTTTTCCGCAAAATATGATCTTGGACAGACATAATGATAGGGAGTTGGTTTTTGGCTTAAAATGTGCAGGTTTGAAACTTGATTTAAGTACACTTTAAAAAAAGTGAAATACGATCCCATCCTTCTGAGGTACCTATTGCAAACTGCACATTTTAAGCCATAAACCAACTCAAAATTTTTTAAATTAGTATCTCACACAGTATAAAAATATCATTCAAAATTTCCAAAACTAATTAAAGTTAAACTATTAAAATTATCAGCACATGCCTCTGTTCACAAATATTTACGAAATGATCACTAAATTTTGCATTAACTCCAAGAATTCGGAGAAATCAGAACGATTCAAACAGAAAATTAAAGAGAACATAAATAATGTTTGCGCGCGCCTTCTATATTTCGCGTTTCACGCGCGATAATATCATTATTTTGCATTAATTTATATAAATATTAATTATTACAATTCAAAATATGCATGGATATTAAAACAGAAGTATTTTCATTGTCTTATCTTTTTAATTAAAAAAGTTGCGTATCCTATCATACTCAAAAACAATTTTGTGAAGAAACATTTTATTACATTTCTCGCCGTTTTCCATTATTTTATAAATTTTTGATTTTTTAAATTCTTTGTTACGATTAACACTAAAAAAGGGTAGCCGTTTTAATCACATACAAATTTTAGGTAATTTTCCGAGTTTTTCCCGTTTCGCAAACATTTTTCAAAGTCGATGAAATTAAAAAATTAGAACTCTAAAGCTAAAATTTGTTGAATTTGAAGTAATAAAAAATAAGCTGCAAATGATTTTAAGCAATTTTAAGCTAGAAACATTACTAATTGAAAGATTACACTTTTTATAAGATGAACACTTCTTAAATTAAAAGTTGAATTATTTTGATTTAAAATACTTGAAAAATCTTTAAAAAATTCAACTTTTTATTCAAAAATCTTGAAATATCTATATTCTGATTTACATTTATTTAAATTTTAAATTATTTTTTTAAATTTATTTGAGAACATCTACATATATTTTAAAATTTTTAAAGGCTTCCTTAATTTATTTTTAATCCTACAAATTTAAAAATATTTCCTTAAAATTTTCCACATTCATTTTTTATAAGTTTAGATGTCTTTTGAAATCATTTTTAGGATACGCTTTAAATTAATTTTTTGACATAAAAAGTTATTTTGAGGTTTCCCATGGATCTCATGAAAAAGTTTGTTATTTATTTAAAGACTTGCTTCATTTTTAAAAAGCTTCAAAGTTCTTGTTAGTAATGTGCAAAAATTTATATTTTGTTTTAAATTAGGTCGTGGGCTGTTTGCGCCGAAATTTCGGTATAAATTTTCTTTAGGAATTATAGGTGCTCAATACTAATTACACATCAAAATTTAACCATTTTACTTGTAAATTAAATTTTTGCAAATCATACAATACAAATTGTGACATTCAAAGTGTAGTCTTTTGCTTAGTTTGGAATATTTGATTTATAATTACTGATTTTACATAAAAAATAAAGTCTTTCTAAATATTAAGCAATTGTTATTTTTCTGAATTAAAATTGTTCCAATTTCAGGCCAAAACAATATTTTGGATTTAAATAAAGCATTTAGTTGTGAATATATATTATTTTGAAGTTATTTAAAAATTATAAATAGTTTATCAAGTTTTAATCGGGCCTTTACATTTGTTTAACTACTAAGACTTTCCAATTGAAACACTTAAATTTGTAACGTTAAAATCTGAAAATTAAAAAATTTTCAGCTGATTCCCAATCGTCACATTTGAACAACTCAAACGTTTTTTATCCAAAATTGTACGATTTCAAACGCTTTTAATTTTTAAAGTTTTTCAAAAATGCATTTTAAAATTCTTTAAATGAAAGATGTACGCATAAAAATTGAAATAAAAAATGGAAAATTTGTAAGTCAAAGATTTTTGAATTTCGCATTGTAAACCAGTGATTTCCTGGTTTTCACGGTTTCTCGGTCCAACGGCCACCCTGAGAAACTTCGTATCCTATCAAAAATGATTCGTGACTTGTGTCGCGTTTCCAAAAATGTAATCTTTTCATTTTGTATGCTATTTTTACGATTAAAACAAAAATTACGCATAATCACAGAAAGTTATTTTTAACAAGTTTATAGATCCTTTTTTGTTGCATAATTCTTGTGAATTTACCTTTTTTATGTCTTGCATAGTTTAACCACAAAATGAAATGTTTTATTCTTTATTACTTCGTTTATTGTTAAAAACAAAAACAGTTAATCGAAAAATACTGGTTAACGAACTAGATCTTTCTTATTCGTGCCTTAAATTTTATTTATAAAATTGCAACCTAATATGATTAGTGTTTCAAAGGTTATCCGGGTTCTAATTTAAATTTCCCGCTACTAATGCTTCTTCAGCTGTGCAGTCCCATTGCGCGCCTTAGTTTCGCATTTGGTCTGTGTGCAGCGCTAGTACTACCTTTCTCGAAACTGAGATTAATCGCCAAGGCCTGCCGATTGCCATAGCTTTAATATCTAAAATGTTAATTAACGTTTTCGGTCTGAACAAAATAAATCATTTTTTGTTGAAACTGCTCACTTGGAATTTTTCTCAAAATCACTTTTTTCAAAAATGCAATTTTAAAAGTGCCAGAGAAATATCTACTACTTTTTAGTAAAAAATAAGAATTGTATATAAAATCGTTTACGGCTCGATACTAATGATAGCTATTTTATTTAAGAATACTGAATTTTCAGTTAAAAATTTGACTCAATAATGTCCTTATTTTGAACAAAAAAAAATCGCGGCAGACATAAATTACACCATTAAGCCGTTTCCCTTTCGGGGTAGGCGTGACTCACTCGGTGGGGAGGGGAGTAGTGTGAGGAAGGG
>JAAAKG020190697.1:0-24701 GCA_010014905.2 Druon quercuslanigerum
ATCAAATGCAAATTTAGTCATTTGTATATGAAGATCATATAACACAGAACGCAAAGCGCGCTCATACTTTTGGGTTTCTATTATATGATGTACAGAAACAAGCGTGGAGCGTGAGTTTACATGATTTTTAAACCAAATATCGAGTGCGAAGCGCGAGTGTCTTGATGAGAATGTTTTTCTTAAGGTCGATAGAACCTTAAGTAAATTAGTTCTTCGCCTTATGTAAAACTGACGTAATTGAACCAATTGCATGTCATAACGATGAAGCTTACTGAGAGTGTAATAGCCCGTGAAGTGCGCAATAGCGAGCACACGAAGTGCAAAAACCTATAGGAACCGAGCGTAAAGCGTAAGGCAAATGTGTTCGAGCGCGTAGCGCGAGGTGAATACACTATCGAGCGCGAAGCGCGAGATTCAACAGGTGCGCGCCCTAGGCGCGCTCAAAGTTGCGAGCGAAGCGAGCCGCGCGCGAAGCGCGCGATAGGAATGTGCCCGCGAAGCGGGCAGATTTTTTTTTTTATAATACGTTGATTATGAAGTTATTTCCCGCAATAATAATTGCAACAAGAAATTTTTTGTGGTTCAGCTTTTAGAAATTTAAATTTCCTTCCGCAAATATTTATAGCATCTGAAAGTTAACGAGTGCACAGCTATTGTTTTTTAAATATTGCTATTATTATTATTATATTCTTACTGCACAAATTAGGGCTCTCTTTATATGTTTAGTGCGGGCTTCTTACTTTCACTCACAGAAGTTGATTTCTATTCAGATAAATATTTTTCGGAATTGTTATTTCTTATTTCATTCGTGATGTAATTCAGAAGAGGAATCAAACGACGGTTTAAAGTGGCCTTTTTTTAATGAGTCGTTAGCATATTTAGGATTTAATATAGATTCATTAAAGCAAGTTCAACAAATACGTTAGAAATAAAAAAGTTAATTGAAAGACCTTTATTAATAAAAATTTATAGAAACTTGAAAATGAACTTTTTTTAATATTTCCAGAAGAAAAATATATAGCCTTGATGATGAAGATGCTTCTATAATTTTTATTTCTTAAATCGTAGACATGAAAGATCGAAATGAAATATTTGGAATGAAAAATAAAGAGATTCATGGGATATATTTAGAATATTTAAAAAAGTGCTTGGAATATCCCAAGCATACATAAATTTCCGCCAAGATGTGGCCAACATGGACCCACGGATTTGGTTTTTGATTTTATCAACTTCACGTGAGATGCTTTTTCTTAAAATGAGTTATTTGTTAGATGAAGAGGTTTACTGTGAATAAAAAGGTAATTCGTTTACCCCTTTTCTGAAAAAATAAACATAACATAGACACCAGATTCAAATATGGGAATGCCGAAACTTGCTATTGCGTAAAATAATCTTGAATGCAACTCAATTTATTTTTTATAGCTGCTAAACTGATAGGTATAAATAATTAAAGAAATTTAGAAAGGTCAGTGAATCAGCTAGGGACCAAATATATAATGTAGGTAACACACATTATACGTACGACTAGAATAGGGATATTTGGAATAGCTGTTCGAAGGAAATATTGTATCAACACCAGAGTATCATCGGAGCATCGAAATAATAAATCGTTAGTTTATTTAAGAGTTATCATTAACTAGAGCCTGTTTCCAGTTAATAATCATCAGCAGGTAATTGTATGTAAGCGGTATTTCACTGGACATACCCAGAAACGCCAGAAGCTCAACAAAATTGAACTCGAAATGCATTATGCCGAATTCAGGGATATTCACTTTATCGATATCAGTCGTAAAATTTGCTGCTTTTAAACTAAGCCAAACGAACAGATTTCTCAAATAAAATATATTGGAGCATGCGGTCCGCTTGAAATCCTGAATATATTTGGTATTGGGTTGTATGATGACTGTGGTGGCTGCGATATCAAAATTGTTTTACATTTTGAAGTATAGACGAAATGAGTTCCTTTAATTGTTATAAAAATCCTGTTTTTATAATAATTATTATGTTGTTGAGTGTTGGCATCGAATATTTGAAAAGATTTTGTTTCAAGCCACAGATCTTCCTCTAAACGAACATAAGCTATATGTGGGTAAGGCTGATGAGGTTGATGAGCTGTATGTGTGTTGTGACGTAGATTCCTTGCTTTTGAAACAAAACGTCGATTCCCTGAAGTTTGTATAAAAACTTTATAGGCTTTGAAAGGAGCTGATTGATTCGGAGTTTTAATCCATTCGGCGGGTAGTCCATTCGCTGAGAAATTCTTCTCCACGAGGTTTTTCACAAAATAAGAGCCAGTATCCATTTGCATAATAATCGTGAATGTACCGAAATATTCTGGGTATCCATCTGCACCTAATTGTTTATTCAAATATCGATAATAATTACATTAATCATAAATAGCAGATTGCACACAGAAAATATCAACGTACATAAAAATTTCATAAAATAGTTGAAAAGATTAAAATAAGCGATTTTATTTTACAAATAAGGCACCTAGATATAGAACTTCCTATCTTTCTAGTTTTAGATTCTTTTCTAAATTTTTAAGAATTCCTCATCTTTCCCCTGCTTAAAAGTAATATCGGCTTTTTTTAATTTTTCTATAACTCTTTAAAGCTCTATTATTATATTCCATTTTTGACTAAAATGTATCGTTTTTATTTTAAAATTTAACAATTAGTTAGTAATTTATCTGTTAGGTCAAAACATATGTCTTTTGAAGTAGACTGGCATTATTATGGTAGAAAATCCATAGTTTTATTTAAAAATTTAACTTTTTGATTGAAATTTGAACTAATTTGATAAAAGTTCATATTATTGGTTAAGGGTTGACAGTACAGTACTAGATAATAAAAAAAAGGAAAAAAATAAAACAAATGTTTGCCTCCAAGCTGAAGTTTTATACCAATTTAGGGCAGCAAAGTTTCCTGCAAAGGTGCTTTCCAGTTATGCGGAAATAGATTTGGAAGTGGACAATCTCAAAATGACACCTATCTAAATTTGTAGCAGGCTTGGCTTAGGAAAACGATAAACATGTAGTTTTTAGTTCAAATAAAAAATAAAAACGTACATCTGGGATAGTCAGTTCATGACTGCCCGCAAAAGAGTTTTGATCTAAAAAAGTTAGCGAACCCCAAGTAACTACTAGATAATTTTGAGGATAGAATTTTACTGCATGCTGTATATTCTGATTTTCGCTATTGATCAACCCACAAGTGCGAATTTTTTAAACAGATTCCTGATCTAAAAACCCGACCGCGGTTAAGAACATGAGAACGTAGCAGCTTTCTCGAAAAGTGCTACTTTAGGTATCGTTTGTGGTTGTCTCAAAAAATCAAAAGAAAAATGGATAGAATTGATGAAATCAAACGCGTTAGAATTTTGGGCTTTTTCAGGCTCCCAAAAACTGAAAAAATTAATTTTGAAAAAGGGACCACTACCTTTTAAAGATTGCACTTGAAATAAAATATTACCTCAAGTTAAATATAAGAAAATAAAAATTTTAAGCCTTTTTGCGCTCTTATTTGGAGTCAATCCCGATTTTCACTCTCTTTTTCTTCAAAAATCGGAGGTTCACTACAAAATTTAAAAAATAAAAGAATCGACAACGCTAGATCTTTGGGTTCTTTTTGGTTCTGAAATGCTTCTAAAATTAATTTTCTAAAATTAACCCCTGTATCCTAAAAATTGCACTTAAAATAACTTATGCACCCAGCCTAAATGTCTTAGCTGGCTTTAACTAAAAATGGTAAAAAGATGAAAAATTAAAAGCAAGAACTCAAGACCTACCAAATTTATTAAATAAAACTAACCGGCCAAAAATACTAAAAAAGTTGAAAAATGTAAAATTAAATAGAATCACCTAAAACAACTTTTCAAGTCACTAGTTAATATATGCATCTCAATAGTAACATTTCACTACCTCCAGGAACTACCTCTATCACAATTAACGAACTAAGTCTCACCTTCTATAAATTAAAAATTACGCAATATTTCAAATTGAAAATAATGACCACACACAGCTTTCCAAGTCTATAGTAGACATATGCATCCTCACAGTAATACTCAGCAGCTCTAGGGGTTGCGCAATATTACTGTGCAGATAAATATATTAACTAGAGTCTTAAAAAGTTGTGTGGTGTGCTTCTCTTTATTACATTTTTTTTCTGTTTCAGATCCAGACAGCGGAGCTTAGATTTAATAAATTTTATAGGGGTAGTTCCTAGGGGTTGTAGTTTATTACTGTCAGTGTGAATGTTTCTACTAAAGAGTTGAAAAGCTGAGTGTGGTAATTATCATTAGATCGAAATTTTTTGTCCTTTTTAATTGACGGAAGGTGAGACTTGGTTCATTAAATGTAACAGGGGTAGTTCTTGGGGTTGATTCCTTTTTATTCATTTTTCTACTGTTTATTTAAAGGTAGTGGGGTAGTATGTATAATTTAGAAATTTTAAGGGTTAATAGTGTGATTTTTTCATTTAAAGATTTTTTTAAAAAGTTTTGTGAAGCCCGCCAAATAATTGACTTTTCATTTATATTATTTTTTATTTTTGTTTAGCATCCATATTTTAATTCAGGGGTAGCTGTTAGACAATATAATTCTAAATAAAAGTTTGTTACTTTTATTGAAGTCAAAACTAGCTCGAGCCTACGTTATTGTAGTGGAGGTTCTGGCGGCCAGCACCTGCATCCCCAAACTCTGCTTTTATGAGAAAAAGTAGAGAGACCAAAAGAGGATATTGGTGCCCCAGAAGAGCACAAAAAACCAAAAATTCTTTTATCCTTACTTTTATTTAATTTGCATCTTTGATCTTAACGCTAGTTTTTTTGAGATAGGGATCGTTTTTTAAAAATTAATTTTTTCAGTTTTTGAGGACCCAAAAAAGCCCAAAATTCTGGCGCGATTGATTTATTCAATTCTTCCAATTTTGTGTGGAGAGATGCCGGCGGCCAGCACATCCATCCAAAACTCGATTTGTAAGAGAACGAAAACATCACAAAATTTGTTATTTTTACCCAAAAAAACCCAAGATTATGCCATGTAGAATATATTCAAATTCATTTTTGGAGGTGCTAGCAGAACGAACCTGATCTTTTGACAGATTTTCTCGCTATTTGTTGAATGTGTAATTACATTTAAAACTCAGCAGTGATTATCAATATTGCCAGCGCTGGTCGTAGAAATAATTTTCGTCGGTAGTTAATTGTATTTTTTATAAATATTATTTGTAATAATATAACGCACTTACATTCAAAATAAAGTATTACAAGGAATTTGAGCAAAGTTGCAGCAATCATCTTTGTTTCTTGTGAAGATTTGCAATTACAAAGAATATCAAACTAATTTTTTAAGAATTCTGTCTGGAATGAGTCAAAACGACAACTTTATCTATACTACATTTTATTATTTATATTAAACGAAAAACTTTATTTATTGTACCAAGTAAAAGAAAGACGAAGATGGAAATTTATTGACTTCACGTGGAAAATTTAGAATAATCAAAGATTACACTATTTATTATTTCTATTAAATAACACACTTTATCTGTTACTTAAAGTAATATAAATGTAAGCTGTCCTGGAGGCAAGAATTAAAATAATTTTTCTTATCGTTGGCTGCCTCATGTATGAGAATAAGAACATAGGTTATAAATTTAATATGCCTCGCAAGAAGGTCGCGGTTTTTCGGATGATAGAATTTCTGATCTACCGAATAAAACAAAGAAACTATATTAATTTGGAAAAATGATAAATTTCAAAATTTGTTAAAGCCCATTTTTCCAAACACTTTCCACTTTGAAGGTAGTTAAACCTTTTACAGATAAACTGCCTACTTTCAGAAAAAAGTATTTGGAAATTGGTGGTTTTTTGCATTGTTTGGGACGGGTTCTTGTTTGGATATGTTTTACGTCTTTCGCTTTGGACAAAGAAAAGGTCCGCCTGTCTAAAACTTATACACTTTTTGTTTAAACAATAACAGTTTGTCAAAAAAATTGTGTTTAGCTTATAGCTGTTTATTTCTTGAAATAGGTTTCGTTAAATTCTTTAATATATTTAAAAATATGATGAAATGCTTTAAAATCTTTGAGATTACTTGAAACTTATTAAAATTTGGATTATGCGAATTGCGTATATGTCATTTTCCGCACATAAGCGGAAAAGTTCAAAAATATTTGTTAAGGTGGAGTGAAGGAATTGTTTCAATTTCAAATATTGAAATTTTATCCTGCTTTAAATTTATTAAGTAATAGAATATCTTAAATTTAAAGAAATCTGACACAAATAAAGTACTCTCTAATAGTTAAAAAATAATTCATTGCATCTGATCATTTCTACCTAAAATCTTTATGCCTTTAAATGATATACAAACTTTGAAAAAAAATAGAATTGCGACATGTTCCGCTTTATTAAAACAATATGAAGTTAATTTTGCGGAATTTGAAAAATATGATAAGTCGCATGCTCTTTTATCAAACTACGCTATTCAAAATCTCAGGTTCCGGTTCTACATCGAAATAAAATATTTTAATGTTTTCTCAAAAAATATATTTTTCCTTATTTAAAAATTTTTGAAATATTAACTTTCATTCTTGTGTACTTATGTAAACATAAAGAAATTAGATTAAACGGACTCCGAAACGTATGCGATATGTAATAATAATTGTATATGGATAATAATTCGAAATAAATGATTCAGTTATAACAAATATGTTGTATATGTTTGATTTAATTATTTTTATAATTTAAGTTGTTTGGTCATTAGGACCAGCAAATTATACAAAATTTTAAAAAATATGGGGGAAGTATAAAAAAATGCCTCTCATTTAGAGCAAGATTATTGTTGGAGCAATAAAAGTTAGATTAATATCCTAGCAGGAAAGCAGTTAATTGATTTAAAAAGGTGTTTCAACTTCCCGTAAAGATTTAGGAAAGGCCATCGATATTTGAGGACATTTTAAATAACCAAAAGTTTTTTATTGAAGTAGTTGGCTTAAAAATCGCTTTAAAATAATACTGGAAAACGTGTTCTAGGAGAAAAATAGTGATTTTATACAAACTCTTGTGCAAATATATTTATATATAAACAATTTTAAACCTTACTAAAAAATACCAATAATTTACTTGCGTATCTATCTTGCTCTGCTTGATTACTACATTTTCTAAACATTCTACAGAATTTAGGCTGTTTAAATTTTGGTACAATTAGCACAGCATACATTCGATACAAACTGTATAGAATTTCTATGCATCGAATACCTTAAATATTATTTGATAAAAGTAATAAATGGTATAATATTGCATACTTTGGGACACGAACGGACCAACATAGTTTGGCCATCCGTCTGCCTCCATTTTTTAGTAAAAAATTTATTTTTATAAATTTAACGCAACATGTAAAATTAAACATTAAAAACACGTGTATAAAACACAATTTTTTAAACTTGAAAAAAATATTAATGCATACTTCACTACTCAATTTATTTTATTTATTTATCTATTTATTAAATTTAGTAATTGTAAATTTTGAGTTGTAAACACCACAAGTAAATATTTTCACATAAAAGTATAATCCTTAGATATTTATAAGTAAGTTTGTACTGTGCTTGTCATGGAAACCAAATTAGTTTGTTTTTTTATAAAAATACTGCACATGTGGAAAAAAATCATTTATATTACCAGTGGGAATGAATTGCGAAGCGTGAGAAATAATTTAAGAATCAGGTTAGGAAAGGTGTTTCTTAAAAACTGCAAAATAAATCTGAAAAACCCATTAATTTTTTTTAGTGTAGTCAGGTAGTAAGTGAGATTTCTGTACCTGTCTATTCTTTTTGTTAATATAAGAAAAAGCTGCATAAGTGACATAATTTAAACAAACAAATTGCATGGATATTTAGAACCTGTAGCTTCAACTATTTCCTTTCTGAATAATATTTTCACGTTTCTTTTATACTTATTTCTAATACCAATAGTTCAAAAAAAAAATATTTAGTGGCCTTGATCTTAACATATTTCGATTTCTTTCTTTGAATAAATGAAGTATGTGAAAACAATCCTTAAACAGAAAACTTGCAAATAACCTTCTCTTAATATTGCGATTGCTTAATATTAAAGTTCCAGGGAATATTCAAGAGATATCTAGATGTTAGTCCTTACACTGTGGACCTAAATCCATAGGATGCTATCGTAGATTATGTCAACTTCAAACGAAATGCTTACCAAAATTGTTTAATTCGTGCATAAATAGGCATAATTAAAAGGCATAAATAATAATTCGATTGAAGTTGAATCAATTTGTCTCCAATTTTTCTTAATTGAAACGTAATCTAGTTTGCATTTATCTTGAATTCCGGTATTTAATCTTTAATTTGGGCAAATTTATTTTAGGTTCGAATGAATTCACTTCGACTTGATGGGAATTTATATTCAATTTGCTCAAATTATTTTGAATTTCAAATATACATTTTTGAATTAATGTTTGGATTTACGCAGTTTTAACTACATTTTCATAAACTTATTTTAAATATATGCAATTTAATATATGCGTATAAATTTATTTGAACTCATCATGGATCATTTTCATGGAAAATGAAAAATTAAATTTAGTTGCAGCACTATTGACACTTTAAGATTAATTGCAAAATATCTTTGGAGTTCTTTATCCATTTCTCCTATCACAGGGATATTATAGTCGAAACACATTGTAAGTATAGATTGAACAGAAATGATAGGAATAGCTATCCGAAGCAATTATCGGAACAGCACATAATTATTAAAATAAAGAGGTGACATTCAAATCAAAAGCAATCAGATATAGAGTTTACTTATTTAAAACATGTAAAAAGCTTTACCATTTAAAATGCACGCCAAGTTTGGCCCAATATCGAGGAAAAAATTTGCATGCTACCGCGTCCTGCCTGTGGTGGCTGTGGTACAACAATTTTTTTTAATTTTGTAGAATAGACTAAATAGGCTCCTGGAATCTTAACAAAAATTCGGTTTCCATAATTAGGATTACTTTCTTGTGTACTTATATCGAAGCGTTTAAAATATTCTACTTGAAGCCACAGATCTTTGTCTAGAAGTACAAAAGCTATCTGTGGAGAAGAATGTGCAAGATGATGAACAGGATCTGCGTTGTGACGTAGGCGATTTGCCTTTGAAACAAAACGTCGATTCCCTGAAGTTTGTATCAAAAAAATATAGTTCTTGAAAGGAGTGAAATTAGTCCGAGTTGTTATCCAGTCTACGGGCTCTTCAATTGCCTAAAAATTCTTCTTCACGATGGTTTTTACAAAATAAGAACCACTGTCCATTTGCATAATAATGGTGAATGGACCAAAATGATTTGGATATCCACATGCATCTGATTGTTTATACAAAAAGTGAATATAGATCATTTAAATAAGCATGTCCCATCACGCACAAAAACATTAGGGCATTTAAAAATTGTGTAAAATATTCGAAAAAACGAGAATCAGTGATTCTATTTTACAATTAAGACATCTAAATACAGAATTCACACTCTTTTTCCTCTTTGACTATTTTCTCGTTTTTAGTGAATTTTTCTTCTTTTCCCAGTTTTCAAGTACCATCGGATATTTTTCTTAATATTACTACAAAATTAGACTATTGTATTCTATTTTGGCTAATAGTGATAATCTTTATTTTAAAATTTATCTGTTAAATTTGTCACTGAAAATTAATGTTTGTTTCTTGAAAGTTTAACTGTTTAGCGAAAAATATATGTAGTTTAATGTAAATTGACATTCTTTTGGTAGCTAGCGAGTATTTTTATATCAAAGATTAACTTTTTAAATGAAAGGCTAACTAAAAATTTTCAATTTAAATAAAAAATAAGAAAGTACATCTGGGATATTCAGTTTTTTATCTAAAAAAATTAGCAAATCCCAAACATAAATCACTGAATATGTTTGGAGATAAAATTTTACCGTATAATGTAAATTCGAATTGCTGTAATATCAAAATGCTTCTATTACACTGGGAAACAAGTTCCTAAAAATTCTTCGGTCAAAAATATAAAAGAGGAAAAAAATAGGAAAAGATAACCAACCACACTCCCTTCCTTCTTTTTTCTTCTTTTGTTCTTTTATTTTTATTATTATAAAGTCTCAATAGAAAACATTAAAAATAAAAAAATAAAGAAAAAAACATCAACAACGTTTGGGCACCAATAGAGAAAAATTATATAAACAGGTGAAAATTGACAGCAGCGAAGAACTGGTGCCCTCTCTTGGATACATGCGAATTGAGGTGAATGAGGTTCAATAGGTCAATCTGTTAAAAACCCAATAGAAATATTTTTCATAATAGCATCAGAAATAGGCAAAGTAAAAGAAAAACAAAATTAATGAAACAGCACCGTAAATATAACTATTTGTACTGGCATAACTTTTGTTAATTTTATCGCATTAGGTTTTAAAATAATAGATAACTTTTTTTGTTTTTTATCTGTCACTATGCAAAATTTTAACATTATCCTAGTCAAACTCATGGTCAACATCAACAAATTCCATCTTGTTAATTTTTTTTTTCAAAATTATCTAAAGTATCTTTGCAAAAATTTATAATTGAATCTATTTTAAATGGTATGAATATTAAACTTTTTTAACATAAGTTGAATTGTTTTAAAAATTTGACCAAAAAATGGAACAAAAAAGTAATAAATGAACAAGATTCCTTTAACTCTTTCTGATTATCTGCGGGGAAAATATTGCTGTGTTTGTTTTTGATTTGCTAAATTCTAATTGCAATATGTTTTTTAATTAAACTTTGTGGGTAATAGTTTGATAAAAATAATATATAATAAAATAATATAAATAATAACTTTTATTGAAGATTACATTGTCTTTGTTGTTGAAAGTTAGACTAATTTGTTAAAAAATCATTTTATTCGTTGAAGATTATTACTTTTCAGTTTAAAAATATTATATATTATATTTCAAATTTGGCCACATAATTTTTATTAAAGATTCACTTGTCGTTGTTGTTAAAAGTTGGACTAATTTGTTAAGAAATTATTTTACTCCTTAAAGATTGATACTTATTAGTTGTAAAATATCATTTATTTTGTTGAAAGTTGGTGTATTTTGTTGTAAATTAATAAGTTTTTTATATGAAATTGATATTACTTCTTGGTCAAAAAATAATTTTACAAGTTTAATACCCTATCTGTTTGGTTAAAAGTTTAATTTATTTAAATTTGCATTATATAGAAACAAAAGGTAGACCATACCATTGCAGGTTGATCCATTTTTCTAAATATTTGTTCTTGCTCTACAGTATTAAAAATTTTAGTTAAAATGGGACTATTTATCCTAAAAACGTAACGCTTTGGATAGATTTTAATTTATTTCCTGACGAATGAAACATTTGTTTTGAAAAATATATGATAGTAAGTTTGAAAATAAAATAAAGTTTGAAGTATGTTCAACAGTTACATAAACTTCATGATTTTTGTTCATTTGGATCAACAAATATTTGACCCATAGCTGGTATTAAATTTCTAAACTTCTCTTTGTTTGTAACTTCGAAATATATATATATATATATATATATATATATATAATATTAATTATAATAATGAAATACACAAGCATTTAAATCGCAGATCTAAAAATAATTTATATTTGCTATTTTTCTTGTATGTTAAATAGTTAGACTAATTAGAGAAAACACTGCTCGTGAGAATAGCAGTTTATAAAGTCGTAGAGTGGTTGCAGTTTTACCAAAATAATTAATAATAGATTTTTTTAAAAACTTCTCCCTTTATATTGCGTAAATATTCTTCAGATATACTATCAGCCTTGACGTGAACGGAGTGAGATGAATTGGTATTAAAGCAGACATAGTCTAATTCTCTTGTGAAAAACAATGCACATTATTGTTTTTTAAAATTTATTAAACATTTTATTGCAACTTCTACTCTTTTTTGAGAAACGGAAATCGCCTATTTCCAATCTCGTTTTCACAATATAGAAGTCACAAATTCGATCTACACAGCAACCTGACTGTTTTTTTCAACTTCTAAATTGTATCCCTAACCTCTGTGACCCACACTTTTTCAATTGAATTTTCTACCGCATCGTGATCTACAACGCACATGTGATGCTCTATTGCATTATCCCCTAATAATTTAAAAAAAGAGTCTCTCCAAGGATCTAGAGTCCAAAGTCTAGTTACAACATGAGATCAAAGAAATTTCGAATAATGAGGTGGGGGGGGGGGCGGTCAGCAGCGTAGATTGTAGTTCATATGGTCTCTTTTTCATATTCCCAGCCCTCCTTTATGTATTAAAACAAAAACTTACTTACATATACATTTTTTTGGGTGAAAACATATTTATATATTTCAAAACCTTTGGACTACACAGTGAACAAATGTCGAATACACATCTGAAACTTAATACACATGGGTGTTAAATTTAATACACATGTGTTTTAAATTCAATACACATCTGTAGTAAGTTTTATATACATGCGGATTAAGTTTTACACACGCCTGTGATAATTTTACAACAGGGCGTATTATTTTTAATTACACATATATATTAATTATAATCAAGGTATCTTTTGGTATATTTTTAAAATTATACAATCGGTTGAATTGGTTTGCGAAGTTTAAGACATTGTAATTGAAAGAGTTCGCTTTTTTTTTTGCTTGTCCTCACTTTCCGCCTGCACACAGACTGATTTTTATTGTTATTCTGAAACAAAAAAAATTAAATACAATTTTTATTTTTAATAAAAAATATAGAATTTTTATCTATTGAATTACATACGCTATCAGATTATGTCTACAATATAAATGTTTTGGTTAGATGAAACGCGAGTGTAAGGTACTGTAATGCTGGTTTCCTCGTCACATGATTATACTCCTTAATTGTGAAGAACTAGCCTAAATAATTAATTTACCCAAATTAACTTACCTTTTTACTTAAACGGATAACTGGCAACTCAATATTTCTATTTATCATTTACTATTTATTAGGTAGTAATAATTAATGATCATACAACCAGATGCGAGGCTTGCTTGAAGGCTGGCATCAGCTGAGATTTTAGGGTCATGGATATTATTTCTGTTTTCATATACAAAATACATTAAATTAGGTTTATATAGTAAATAATTATAATATAAATTTGCATTAGGTTTATTTTATTTTACAAATGCATTAAATTTCAAATACACTTTATGTATTATTATGTATTCAAATTAATGCAAAAATGTAAATAATGGTAGTCTCAGCCCTGTAAAATGCAGAAAGCCATAATACATACTAGAATACATTATTACTTTACGCAAAAACAATACCATGAAAGCAAGACGATTCGCCGCGGGGCTCGAAAGACAGCATCATGAGCCTAGCGAAGTACTTAACGCTTATTTACATAATTTACACATTTGAATCCTTCTTTCTTATCCACAGACTCTTATATGAAAAAGCTTAAGACCTTTAAAATTACTGAGAAAATTCAATAAGGGGGCTCCAAAATGGCCCTGGAACTGAAAAAATCATGGATGTTCATTTAATATGATTCATTAAAAGATCACAATTACTTGAAACGGACGCAAAATGGCCCCTAAGGGGTTCTCGTGGTCACTGCTATCGGATCTAGGGTCCTAATATAAGAATTAAAAATGTTGGATACAATATAACAATATAACTCGAGTGAGAATATCTAAATTCAAAATAGCGGCTGTTAGCCAAAATGCAAGTTACAAGTAATTCAAATTAGAAATTTTGTTTTTTTTTCAGCAAAAAATCCCATTTTTTCTTTCAAATGACCAGAACTAGACTCATCAGCCTGGAAATGATAACATAAGCTTGACATGGACGCTAATCATTTATCTATAGTGAAAATATCAGAATTTATTTTGGAGGGATTCTTAACCGCTTTTATCTTGTATAACTCTCAGCGTGGAAGATTCAAAATCCTTCGATTAGTCACCATGATTCGACCAAAAACAGGAATTTTTTGTTTTTAATGACGAATAACTCACAAAGGTCAAGCAATCAGAAAAGAAATTACATCAACTGATGATTGATCACGACACACTAAAAAAAATTTTTAAGAACCAACGATAACAAATGATGATAAAAAGCTCGATTTGTGAGGAGGCCAGACTTCTGTTAATAAGCCACATCGATTGAAATGAAGAAGTGGGAAATTTCTGGCGATTAGTGGTGGATTAATATTTGTATGACAAATAACACGCGCATTTCAAACAATTGAATCGTTGGGATCAATAACGGAAGTCAGTTTCTTTTCAATTTTTGTATACACAGTTTTATGAAAAACAAATGAAGAACAAGTCATTTCTGAAAATCTAAGAACAAAGTTATTGCATCTAACTGTTTAATCGAGGAAGAAATGAAAGCTGATAAATAATATGTTTCTAGCTAGGAAAGAAGACAAATTAGCTTTTTAAGAGGTGTCACACGATCATTATGTACAAAGGCAGAATGTTTCTTTATTGCGTTTTGTTGCAGCTTGCGTTTTCGTGATGAAAGGAACACGAGCGTCAGACTATGGGAGGATAAATGCTTAACCAACATTCTGACATCCGATTCGTGTCCAGCGACCCGAAAACCCCTAATTAATCATTACCAATTCGATCAGGTTAATTTTATTAACTTAAAAACTAATGATTGGTTTACACTCGCCATATTGGATGCGTCATGTATAATTCTTATATCATGACCGCAGAATCACCATCGGCGACCTAGTAAACCCATTGGTGGTCATTTTAAACCCAGTTTCAGTGATTGTCGCAATTTAAGGAATGATATTAACTGAACATCCATGATTTGCGCCCGTTCCAGGTGTCATATTGGAGCCGCCAGATATAATTGTATGTACGTAGGAGTATGTTTGTGCATGTATGTATGTCGAAGAAGAAGAAGAAGAACAGATTAAAGAGAAACAACATTCAAAGAGTTATACAAAACAAATTTATTATAAAAATTATTTCTGATTTCAAAATGACTTAACCAAAATTATTTTTTAAATTTAACATTTGCCATTTTTTAGAAAGTGCTAAGAAGCAGTTATTTTCAGCTTGCTGAATTCAAAGGAAAACAAGAATTCAAACTTACAATGTCAAAATGGCTTACCCGAACTTAAGAGTATAAAAAATACTCGCCATTTTGAACTAGAAGATCATGCTTATTTAAATTAAATTAAATTATTTAATTCAATTAAGGTAATCCTCGTTATTAAGATTGAATTAAAAAATGCAAACGTCTTACACGTTCACGTAAATTCCTGCTTTTGGATGAGAGATAGCGTCAATGGGTGCCAAAAATAATTTTTAGAGCAGAGTGAATGCCTAAAAATAAGGCCTCAGAGAAACTTCTGTGATTAACATTTTATTAAACATCAATTGTTTAATGAAGGATGATTTTGGGTTTTTAAGCGATTTGTAAAAAGGTATTTTTTATTATTTTAAGAAACGTTTTTGATTGATTGAAAAACATGCAACTATTTAGCAAGAATTATTATGAGCAATATCTCGAAAATTTTTAAAATATATATACAAAGCTATGCTATTTCCATTTTCTGTAACGACAATATTCATAAAGGACAGGAATTTCCCGCAAAAATGTATGCACTGTATTTAAAACCGAAATTGTTTGCCTATTTTCTCTGATTTAAAAAAAAATGGAGTTAATTCGTGTCAAATTTGGAAGATAGTTTTATAACGAAGGAAGTAAAATTAAGTCTATCCGATGCTAATAAGAAAAAGAGGTCGGGGCAAACCATCCCTACATATTTTTAAATGTGCTGAAAATAGGCTAAATTCGTTAAAAAAGAATAGTTTAAAAAATATTGTGCACTTGAGGCAACAATAAAGTTGACGTAATTCGCCTATTTTTTTTTTAATTCTGGGACTAACTACCTCTATATATTTTTAAATGTGTTAAAAATTGCTACATTCATAGGAAAAATTTTGGTAAGAACTAGTTTTCAAAAATAATTTGTTCAATATTTAGTTGGTAACTACCCCTAAACACTTTTTTATTTTGTATCTATGATAACTTATACTTTTCACGCAGAAAGAAAATTGAAAAAAAATTTATATCAAAGAAAGTGAAATAGTGTATCCAAAATGAATACAAAAGAGCATTGAAGAGAGTAACTACACTCAAACTGTTTCACATTCAAATTAACAATATTTTAAATTCTCAACAGTATATCTACACTTATTCTTCAAACTTTAAAAAATAATGATATTCGTCAAAAAATTGTTTAAAACGTAATGATTTTTTACACCACGAATATCGAATGATAGAGATATTGGTACAACCTGTAAAACACAATGTGTTTTACAAGAATCACCGAAGCTAAAGTCCTCCGGATTTTTGAATTCACCTGATTTTTCTGCAATATATTCGGAATTTTATACATCATTGTGGGGGGGGGGGGAGTACCGCCGTGTAATTTTTGTATTCATGTTAGATACGCTATTTTACTTCCTTTGATGTAAAACTATTTTCCTAATAGTCTTTGTGTGTGGAGAGTATACATTATTAGAGACTCAAAATATAAAGTTTTAAGGGTAGCAACCTTTGTTAAATTATTCAAAAATGCTTGTTGAGCAACACTTTTATTTTTGAATAAAGTGCCAAATATTTTTTAAAAAAATTTTCCTTATGAATTTAGCATTTTCCGAACATTTAAAAATGTGTATGGGAGGTTTACCCCCTTTATTTTTTTGTTGACAAAATTATGTTATGCATCTTACATAACCAGCAGGTAACTTTTCCGGTAGGTTTGATCTATTTCGATTTAGTTTGTATACACAAAACTAAACAATGGACACTTTAAACCCCTATCTTTAAGGGTCTGCTTCATCCCCTCAAATCGATTTTCCGCAGATAAAAAAGTAGATTTCACTTAATTTTTTCAGTTCTACAAAATATATCGGGGAGAATGAAATAGGCGCGGGACACCTGGAGCACCTTCCTTGTTAGAAGAGCACTCGAAATGCGCTATGTGTGGGCTTTGAGAGCGCTCTTCTTACGGATTTTGATGAGATATTAAGAAGAAAGTTACATGAAAAAGGTGTATGTACTGAACTTGTTAATATTTTAAGACAAGGTATATCGAGAGGTTTAGTCTCCTCATTCTTTTGCCCTAATAATAAGTGATACCGAAGAATTTTGATTAAGTCATACTGATAGAGGAATACCTGTGAATAGTTTGTTAGTGAATTAAATTTCCAAGTGTGAAACTAGAATATAAATTATCCACATATTTTTCAATTAGAGGAAAACTAATATTTAACAGTGTGAATAAGGTGTGTTCCTTTCGTTTATTCAAGCGAACGCTCTTATCTCGTTGATAATATTGTCCTGGATTCTCTTTTTATTGTATTATATTTTATAGTAAGAAATTGTATCTGTATTGTTTAAGTCACTCTTAATGTTAACAAAATTATTTACAATGGTAACTAAAATTAATGTGACCACATAATATGTGTCTAGATAACGAGGATTATTACGCAGTAGGGAAAAAGTACCTTTTTTAGAAAAAAATCACCAAACCATATAACCCTTGACTTATTTTGATGTTTTTTTATAAATAAAAACCAGCCTTTTAAGTATAGCAAACTGCGGAACAAAAGTAATCTTTCCGTGAACGGCAATCATTAGCTATTTTAATGCCATAATTTTTTTGTTAATTTTTTCGTGTTTCGTATTGTTGCCCGTTTGCAACAAAGTAAAAGAAGGTGTGGATATGAAGAAATTTAGTAGGATCTGTAGTAGTTTTATGAATTTTCATATCACGGGTTTTTTTGGTTTTCTCTCTAAATCAAAACCTTCACGATTTGGCAAAGAGAGCAATCAACACAGAATTTTCTGAGGCATAATACTTAATTTCAAAAAGAAACAAATACTAACAAAGACACGTGTGTAAGTGACGATGTATAGGAATTCCACTATTTAAAGGAATTCTATGAATACCTTGATTTTTTCTGCAGCGTGAATTAAGTGCATTCCTTGAATTTTAGGAATTCAGTCAATTCCATGAATTATATTAACTCCGTGCCTTATGTTTATGCTTTGAATTTCATAGATTTCTTACATTCCTTGAATTCCTGAAATTTCGTGAATTTTATGAATACGCGATATCTTGCTAGAGTTTGGCGCAACGCAGCGCTAAACACTGACCTAACGTGATGCTTATGATGGTTCAATTCCACGTGCAAAAAACCCTAGCTACGCTCTAAGGAGTATTATTTGTAAAAATTATAATAATTTATTTTTTACATACCGATAGAATTAATAAAAACGCCCAATGTTAGGATCAGAGTATGAAGGGTCCTCATTTTTGGAAAATTAATGACAAACTAATTAACGCAGGAATCGGACAGTAGTGTAACTAATGAATATTAAGGTGTTCCGTGTATATATACTGTTCTGAGAAATTTATGTTTGGCCTCTTGCCGGTCATAATTCTCGTAGATAGATAATTAACGGGCTTGCTGAAGTGGGCATTTTTAATTAGTATCGCATAATTGATTTAATATGAGATAGACCCTCGAACGTGTATAATTATTTTACCTCGGACTTCTATAATGTCTAATGAGTAAACATCGAATTATAGCGTTATCATTTTAAAAAACAAGAAAAGCCGCTTTTTACTGAAATTTGCTGAAAATAATCTAAAAGTAGCGTTGTTCTATAGTTCAACTATTTTCATAATTTTCTTAACTCTTAAAGGAAAGTTTTTTTGGGTTTATGCTGTAGCTTTTGTTTGGCAATATTATTTTCTTTACTATTTTAAAAAATTCATGGTTCAAAAATGTTAGACAAATTAAATGCGTATGTGCTTTGTGGTTTTTATGGAAACTTTTTTTTGTTTTCCAATAAAGGGAGGTTTTTAGTCTTCTTCGGGGTAAGCATTTTTAGAATAGAGAACTCACAAACAGTTAAAATTTTGTGTGTTTTCAATTTGTCTAATTTTTTTCTGTTTAACTAATTCTTGATCTAGTGGCTGATCCTATCTTCCATTTTTAACTTTTTTACTTAAAATGGCAAAATGCTTAGCATAAGATATAGATTTTTCGTATTTTATTGACAGAGAAAAAATTTTGCGAACCGAGATAAAAGTAACAAATGACGAGGAATTTTTTTCTGATTCAAACGACCACTCTGTTATATTTACACGCATATATAAAAATAGGTACTTTTATCAATTTGGAACTTCGAGCACAAACATTGTCACGTTTATTTTGATAATATAAATCCAAAATAGAGAAAATAAAAAAAAATATTTTTAAGATGAAACTCCAACAGAAATAATTCATACGCCCTGATTGTTTATGGTGCGGCAAGTGCCGAGATTGTGCGAAGGAGATAAAGGGTACCTCCGAAACGTCTTCCATAGCGGCACTGCAGTGCATTTCCCTCTATAATGTTTTCGTGGGAATATATGTACAAACTATATTATATATTTGTTTAAACAATAAATGCTTTAAATTATCTGAAACGCTCGATAAATTCTCTTACCGAGCAATAGACAATATTCTATCCTTCATATTCTAACATAAAAATGTGTCTATTTCTGAAAACCTAAAAAAATACCACATTATTTTTAAAGGAAAGTATTAAAATTTTTTAGATTTAAAAATAATCCCTCCAAAAACCTCATAATTTATTATAATTGTTTTTGAAATATTAGTTTATGAAACTGGATACTTTGCTTGAACTAGAAAGTGTCAGTCTACGCAAAATTTTAGGTCCTGAATAAATTCTAAAACGGTGCCTTTGCAAAATAAGATTTAAAAAAATTCATAATTTTTAAATTCAATATGCGGTAAACATTTTCGAATTAAACGCTATAGAATAAAAACTTTCAAATTCAAGCTGATTTGAATTTAAATGCTTTCAGGTTCAGGTAAGATGATTTCTGAAACCTTTTTGTAGTTATATATCATGATTTTTTACCTGAGAGAGGAAGATATATGAAAAATTATTTAAAATTTTAATTTTTTGAATTGGTAGTAAATAAAGCAAATATGTAATGTCTTAAATCTAAGATTAACAATTGACATGCTTCCATTTAATTTATTTCAAAGAATAAATAAAGACAATCAAGGTAATGAGATATAGCTTTAAGTAATGGTTAAAAGGGAACATTTTAGGTAAAAATAAAGAACATTGTCTTTTGGTTAAATATATTTTTTGTAATTGCTCAATTAAATAATTATCGTTAAAATAAACTTACTAACTTTATTTATGTTAAAGCATATTTATCTAACGGCTTTATTATTATGTTAAGTGAATTTTTTGAAGTAACTCAAAAAATTTTTTTTTTATGACCTGCGCACATCTGAAATACTAATATTATGTTTGTTAATTGGAAAAAGCCAGGAATATATTTTCTTGAAAGTTAACGGCGCTTTTTCGAATAATTCGAATCTCACTTAAATGTAGCTTTCGTATATTCTTATTATTTACATTTAAGAACCAGTAGACAGAAGATTCTATTTAAAAAATAGCAGAAATAAGATTATTGTAAAAAATATTCACAGAATTACAATACTTTTTATTCTCCTTCATAATTAATAAGATCAATGCTCGCTTTAGTTTAACCTGATTAAGGTTATTATTTATATTAACATGATATTTTCT
Source organism: Druon quercuslanigerum (assembly GCA_010014905.2). Taxonomy (NCBI): domain Eukaryota; kingdom Metazoa; phylum Arthropoda; class Insecta; order Hymenoptera; family Cynipidae; genus Druon; species Druon quercuslanigerum. Next base: position 20,660 of record JAAAKG020190697.1, read on the forward strand.
TAAACTTACATTGAATTCAATTACATTTCCCTAAGCTTACTTCTTACTTCTTTGTTGACGTTCAATTTGACTTCGAATTGAGAGTTTAAAAGCGTGTAGAAAAACTGCTTTGAAAAATACATCTTTTATTCCATAAATCTTTTACTTAAAAAGAATACACATGTACAAGAACTTTATAAATTTAAATTTGGTAATTTCTGTAAAATGAATGAAAAATGTAAAACTCACACAGAGCAAGATAAAAAAAATAAAAATTAGCTAATTTTCAATAAAGTCTAAAATGATTAAAAATTAAATTGATAAGAAATAATACTGCTTGGGTATGTTTTGCAAAATTATTTTGTAGCGGCTTTTTACACAAACACTTCAGTAAAAAAATGTTTAGTTGTTTGGAAATATCATAAAATGTCTATTTCATTTATTGAGTCCTTTAAGGATGTTGAACCCACTCTTGAAATCTATTAACTACTTTTTCTGCTACGATATTAACCAAAATTTACTGTTCCAACACAAGTACGGTTTAAAATAAGAAGCAGTATTTTACAATTAAGCAAACATTTATTTACATTATATACTAAGTTGTTTGAAATAATTATCAATATGCTTGAATTAGCAAAATAACTGAAAATTAAATATAAAGCATTTATTTGTTGTATCTAAATCATTTACTGCGAATTAAAATTATCCTAAAATATTAGCACAATCTAAAATATATTTAGCATATTGACAAATTCCGTGATATTCACTACTTATTGTTTTAATTACCTTGAAAACGTCATCAAATCTATTTTCTTTCCCAAGCTTGTATATCATTTAATGGCATAAAGTTTTTAGGTACACATGTTGCAATGTAACAAATTATTTTTTAGTTATTAGACAGTATTTTATTTGAATCAGTCTTCTTTAAATTTAAAATATGCTATATCAAACAAATCATTTTATAAATTCAAAGAAGAATAAAACTTTTTGTCGCCTATTTGTGGAAATAGACACATCCGTAATTCACAAAATTTCTAAAAATATCAAGTTACTTTAAAGATTTTAAAAAATTTAAGGAATTTATAAGAATATCCAGAGACCTCAAATGTTTTAAAGCATTTTATAAGATTTCTAAATATATGAGAGATTTTAACAAAATCGATCTGAAATAATAATTAACCATTTAGTAAATAAAAATTTCATGAATATTTTTTTGTCAAAGTAGGAAGTTTATTTGCAGGGGGCATGATCTAATTTAAAGTAGTGAGTACTTTAAAAAAAGGCTTTTAAAATATATTTTTTCTGTCTAATTCCATAAATCAAGATTTCTATCAACAGAGGGCCGTGATATTCTTGCTAGGCATATTAAATTTATTACCTATGTTTTCATTCTTATACAAGCGGCAACTTTTAATTGGGGTATTACATAAAGCCTGCTATTAAACAGAAGTAATAAAATGTATGTGCAGCAATTGTTTTTAGTCACTACTCACAGATTTCTTCAAACACTATTTTTTCTTTTTTGTCATTGCGAATCTTTAGAAGAAATAAAGATGATTGCTGCCATTCTACTCACATTTCTCGAATTACTTTATTTAGAATGTAAGTGTATTATATTATGATAAAAAGTAATTATAAAAAATACATTAAAATACCGACGGAAATTGTTTCTACGACCAGCGCGAGTCCTACTGAAGTACACTTCCGAGTTTAAAATGCAATTACACCTTCAGAAAGGAGCAAAATAATCCTTAAAATAATCTTCTGCAAAAACATGAATCAAACGACCGAATTCGCAGTAAAGCGAAGGATTAATAAATGCTCCTATTGCAATCTGAAAAAATTTGTCGGACAAAAATAAAAAAGAGGAAAGAAAAATGAGAAGGCAACGAACCGCACCCCTTTCCTTCTTTTTTTTATTCTTTCTTCTATCTTATTTTTATTGTTATCAAATTACCATAAAGAAACATTGCATATAAAAATAAAAAAGTAAAAATAACATAACCAACGTTTCAGGACTCACGCAGCATCCTTATCAATGCAGCGAAAATATAATTTAAACAACTAGAAATTGACAGCGACGACTGAAAAAACAATATTTTAATTAAACAAATTTATATAGTATAGGTAATCTTAGACTATAGAGGTTATGGTTCGGTGTGTCTGCGAGAAATAAATACACAATAAATATTTGTGATCAGTGTTTTGCGCAATCTTTAATTGAACAGTATATAAACTGCGAACATCAAAGCCAGGATTAAGTACATTTTGATACAGTTTGATCAAAGATATTTTATTATTTGTATGCTGTACTTACCACTTATCTTTAACGCAAAACACTTAGCATCAAAAATTACAAGATCAAGAAGTAAACCGATTCAAAAGCTCGTGGTACGACATATTAAAAGAAATTGTTGAACAGAGCAAGGCGCATTTTCCTTTGCGCATTTCTTCTTGCCCACTCATATCTAAAGGATCTTAAACAAAATTTATTATTGAATCCTTTTTAAATGATATAAAGAAATAATATGAGTTTAAGACTGTTTCAATATAATTTTAATGGTTTTAAATATTTGACATAAATATGGAATGACAAAAGTATTAAATAAACTATATTATCTGCGGCCAAAATACTGCTTTGTTTGTTTTTGATTTATTGAACTCTAATTGCAATATGTTTCTCAATCAACTTTTGTGGGTAATGATTTAGAAAAAGATTATTCCTACCAATCTTCAAATTTCCTGCGTAAAATGGAAAATGGCACAAACCTAGAGCTCTGTCAACTCAGCTTGTGATTACTGAAATTTTGTTTGGAAAATCATAAACTGCTCTATTTCATAAGTTGATTGAAGATTTGGTTGAAAATTGTTAAAAGCATCAATGACCATCTGCAACTTTACTATTTCTGCTAAAATGGGAGAAATGAGTGAACCTATATATTTTTTTAACGAGAACTAGTGAAAAATTTTATAACAAGACACTGAGCAGAACAACACAACTACCGCTCTTCGCGGTAGTATGGGGATATTTGTAGCGTCACTAGAGCGATCTAAGTGTATATAAATGTAAGCAAAGATCTAAATTTGATCGCTATCATGACGCTATCAGTGACTTACTAAAAAAGACCACCGTTTCTCCTTGGAATATTTCCCCCAGAACCTATTTCGCATTATTTTTTTTGAGCTGTGAAGGCTTCTGCTGGTTTTCAACGTCCTTTTCTGGGCTTCGGGTCGGACCAGCCATGCTTAGACCAGTTCAGCCATGTTGTACACGTCGTCTAGTGTAGCGCGACAATGTCGCGCAATGGATTTGCCGACCTTCAAAATCAGGGCTAGACCCTATGATTTGCTTCTGTCATTTTTGTTCTTTTAGAGGCTTCCTCGATGGGGTTGCCTTCATCGAGGACAAGCATTCACTGATATCGGCAGATGGTTACTCCAAACTCCCTTACTACATGCAGCTCAGAGAAAGTACTAAGGTGTGCTAGAGCACTTCGCGGACTTCTTCCTTTCTTTGCCGCAGCTTTAGCATGCTTTTGTTCTATCTTAAGCCTTGCAGCTTGTTGCCCTATAACCGAAGCCGAGGCAGCGGTAGCACCTAGTGGCCTCCATTTTTTTTATATAAGCGTCACGACACCCACCCCACCTTAAAGTATCCCGCGCTCACCAATTACGACGCCAGTTTTTCGGGCAGCTCCCCAAAAGTCTTTAAAGCTGCTCTGTAGACCCTTTTTGTGAGGCTGACCCTGATTTCTTCTACATGTTGATCACTGAAGTGCTTTCTAACAGCCGCCTCGACCTTTTTTGCATCTGTGTTTGTGTCGAGGTGCAGCACTTCGACCTCAGTGCGTTGGACCAGATGCCGAACACAATCCTTTTCTCCAACAACTGGATTGCAAGCAGTGGAGAACATCGCTCTGTTATCCGATGTATGCTCGACCTCCATAAGTACCCCTTCTTTTCTTGTTTCCCTCACACCCTTTAAAGTCAACACCAAGGGTGTCGACTTCGCCCGTTTTTTTAAGGTCCTTAAGGACCTCTGCAAAGCTTGAACCCTCGTTCG
>JAAAKG020190707.1:0-24698 GCA_010014905.2 Druon quercuslanigerum
TATATATATATGTATATATATATATATATATATATATATATATATCAAACAATGTCTCCTCTACACCGCATTCGTTGAAGATTCTCTTATTACTGATAAAACTGATCATATCGTTGAATTCGGAAGACCTTAATCTTTCAGATTCTTTTATAAGGCCATTCAGAGATTTCTTTGTCCGAGTTTTAATCAAAAGAAGTGAAGGGCCTCGACGTTTTTGCCCGACTTTAGTAGTTTTACTTTCCACTTTTTGACTATGTAATCATGCTCAAGTCTATTACACCCCTAATCGCTAAAGGGCGTCTGCAGGGATTTCTTAATTCCACCACCTTATTGAATTGAGTAATGCAATCATATAATAGAATTAATATCTAAATAAGTTCATGAATACAGTTTTTTAAATAATAAAAAGTAAATTAAAGGAAATCAATCAGCGCGATCAACAATATTGCTTTCTATGGAATAATCACGAAAGATCCTTTCCTGTTATATATAATCTTTCACCTTATAATGTTTATGCAATTATAATCAAAAAGAAAAAAGAAAAAATTAAATATTAAATAAAGATTACATATTTTTTAATCAATTATTTTGCTATATGCGTAGATTTATTATCTATAGACAGAGCATATAAATAGAGCAGAATACGTCACGTGGTTCCATTAAAAATTTTTTTTACTGCGTTGAAACTTGGCTAAATTATAGACCTAGTGGATCTAAAGTAATTCAACAAACGATAGGCACTTTTATCAAGAGGATGTCAATATACAAAAGCCTGAAATGTTCACTTTTTCAGGTAGTTTTTCACCTTCACGTTGGTGTAACTTCTTTTAGAATTATCCGACTATACTTTTATTATAGTATTTTTAAAGGTATTTTCATTAAATTTAAGAAGATCATAATCATTTTTTTAATATGATTTTTTTTAATCAAAATGAAAATTAATTTTTTGAAAAAACTATACTTTAAAAATATATATCTTAAAAAATAGCTTCTTAACACTCTTTTAAGTCATATAGAAGAAAAAGTGGACTGGAAATAATTTTATAGTCAAATTGAGATTTTTACGCTCCAGCAGGCCACATTCAACTTGCGCCGCGCCCAGGAACGAATACTGCCAGGTCCAACTTGCCTCTAATTGTAAGCTTACATTGAACTATCTTGAGTATATTGAAGTATCCGCGGTCTTAACCTTTTGATTGACATTTCAGAAATTTTACGTAACGAAGGAAAGTTTTTCCTATTTTTGCAATTTTCAATACTTGTTTAAACCTAATAAATTTTTTTGTTGATTTACTAGAGAAAATAATACGTTATATTCCAATTAAAAGCTATACATATGATATCTAATAGGGGTTAAGCGGTCTAAACCTGTTATCTGCAATGATCTACCGCTAATTTTCTATTGCTTTTCCCGGGCTCAGATTTATCGGCGTTGTTTTTAAAGCTGCACGCAAGTTTTATATGTTAAAATGTTCAGAATCGTTTGCCTAACAGAGACGTGGTTTCAAAAATTTGAAATAGTTTATTGCAAATATTTTCTGAATGTTAGTAGTCAAGACGCGTCGCTCATCTTCGTCTTTACAGCGATCTCTAGACGACCACATCGAAGGTGTCGTGAAATTAGCAAGTAGCAACTAGTGGCTCACTGCTCTATTCTACAAGTAAACTGAGCCGATGTGAGAAAAAACACAAATTTTCCATAAGATGCCATAAGGGGTTAACAAGTTTATGCGGCGGATCTTATGCTGTCGATACCAAAACTAGATTCTCGAAAATCCATTTAAAAAACCAATAAAAAGAACTTTGTTGTTTAATTTGCGGAATATTAACTGCATATAAAAAGTTCCCCGGAAAATACTAACAAATCAATTTAGAAAAAAATTTCAGTTAACACGCTTATTCCGCGGACCATTCATATAATCATAACGCGGTCCCCTCGAGCGCAAAATCTTAATCTGAGCATGAAATTATTTCCAGCCTACTTTTTCTTCTACAGGACTTTAAAGGGTGTCAAAAAAGCTATTTTTTAAAGAAAAAAGAAAAAAATGGTAAAGTATGTTTCTTTCAAAAAATCAATTTTAATTTTGATGCATATGGTGAAAAGAGTTAGACGACGACTCCCAGACAAATCATTTATTTCTCTCATAACATTTCAAAACCTTAATAGTTTCCGTATCAAATTAAATAGGATCTAAAAAAATACATTATTCTCTTATTGTGTTCATTTATATACAATATTATGTACATTTCAGATTTTATTTAATTTGACGAGGAAGCTATTAATGTTTTGAAACGTTATAAGAGAAATAAACCATTTGTTTGGAAGTCCTCGTTAGACTGTTATCACCATATAGATGTAAGTCTTATTCCGAGACGTTAATTAAATGAAGGAGTTAACATCACATATTTTCTTCAATTTTAAACAATTATGATTTTCATTTTTAAAAAAAATTCATAATGAAAAAAAAATTATGATAGTCCTAAAGTACATGAAAGGAGCTTTCTAAAACACTATAATAAATGACAAATCGGATAATCCTAAAAAAAAGGTACACTAATGTGAAAGTGAAAAGGCACCTGAAAAGTGAAAAATTCAGGCCCTCTATATTGACAACCGGTTGATAAATGGGCATATGGTTATAATATATGGACTATAATTTAGCCAAGGTTCAACCCAATAAAAAAAAATAATTTTAGGGTGGAACACTGGAAGTATTCAGCCCCAAATATAACACTATTATACACAAATATATACTGCTTTTTTCTGATTTCCGTTTTTATTTCTAAAATTACATTGTTCAACTCAAGTAGATATTAACTTTCTTATAGGATTATATTATTGAATTAAATAAGTTAAATTAAATGGCAATTTTTTATCATTCTTACACATTCTTCTTGCCTACTTTAGAGTTATTGACATACTTGATTGTTTTTTAATTTTAACTTCTTAAATTCTCCTTCCTTTAATTATCACGTACCAGTAATTACTAACTGAATGGCACGGTGAATGAATGCGGAGAGAATCCACTAATAAGCTTGAACTTCATGGCGTGATAAATTACTCCCGCAAGTTAAGGTTATTGAATTATGGCTCTACAGTTCTTCATCCGACAAACATTCTACAACTAACTTTGTAAACAATAATCAATATGAAGAACATGTTTTAAAAATTTGTAAATTAGTTATATTAGACATTTTAATCTTGGTTTAAAAAATAATTTTGTTTCAAAAAAGTTGACCAAATGATTAAGTTTCTTGACCTAATAATCCTACTGTATTGTAAAAAATAATTTGTGAATAAAAAGTTTAACAAATTTATTACAGATTTTAAAAAATCCATGCATATTGATCTTTTTAAAATTGATAGAATACATTTTTCTCTGAGCTTGAGACCATCACCTTGTTATCTTCCACCATTAGCAACGCGTAGTGGTCGGCAGGTTCATAATCACATTACGGCACTGATTGTGAGAAACTGCAAGTACGGCATGCTCAAGTGAAGATTCAATCTCCTTCTCCTGAAAATTTTTCCCAGCAAACTAAATAAAAGAAAATTATATGTTTTCCACCAAAAAACTAAATTTTAACTTCTTCATATTCTTTCATATACCACAGGCAAGCAAATGCAGAATTATTTGCTTAAGATGTTTGTATTTAATTTTAGATGCGCATAACTTACTTGAATTTACATTCGAAATTACATAGTACATATATCTTCATTTTAATACAAAGTTACTTCCAATATACGCATATAAACCATACACTATAAACCAACTTTATCTTTTACCATTATTTTTATTATTGCGCATACAAATTCTTTGAACACTACTTTGCGTAAAACCATTTTAGACATAAATAGAACCACTTCAGAAATAGGGAAGATGCTCTCGTTCAAGAATCATTCCGGAATGCAGAAAATTCTCTTGCAATATGCGCAATATGCTTTTATGCAAAGCGACTTTTATGCGCCCTAAAGCTTTTCAAATAACCATTCCATGTGTTTTTGTATCCAAAGCAATATTCCAAAGCTTCAGTCAATTATAAATTCTGAGGAAATACTGCTTTCATAAAATATATATAATATAATGGTCCTGTAGATCAATACGTACTAATCAAATATCCTGGAATTACCCGTTTCTGAGATCTTTACCAAAGACAAAGAATAATAATCATCCAAATAAAGTTAGAAACATCTCTTCAGTGATATAAATATTAATTTTGCTCGAAAAATTATTAGGTCAATTGAAGGCCAAAATGAATAAAACTACTGAATTAGAGAAAACCATTTGATCGAAAGAAACTATTAAATCGAAGAAAACCTCTACTCTCATGCATTTTTGAGGTCGCTGAATCAGAAACTGGGGTAATTTTGACCCCATGAGGTCAGGATCAAAGTCAAGGTTTTTGATCTGGCTCTATCCAAATCCTAGGTTATTTTGGCCCCATCAGATTAGGATTAGCGTCAAATGAAGGCCAACATTTTTTTTGGATAACCAAATCCGAATCCGGTGTCATTGGCACCCCATCGAGATGGGGATGCGGGTCATGTCGCATGATCAAAATTGATAAAGCCATGGAATCGAACTTATGGCGTCGAACTATCCCCGGACTCGAATTTAGCGAGCCCAAGAACGTCTGAGAATAGAGATTTTCTGCAATTACATGGTTTTCTCAATTTTTACCTTAGGATGACCTTTGTCCTGACCTGATGTGGTCCAAATGACCCCGGATTTAAATCTGGCAACCCAAAATGTCTTAAAGTAGTGGTTCACGCCGTGAACCAGCTCAATTGACCTTGATTCTGAATTAATGGGGCCAAACTGACCCCGGTTTGGATTCAACAACCTCAAATATGTACGTGTATGGTGGTTTAGCTCGGGTTGCAGAAAAAGTTTTTGTGGAGCTGTGTTATTAAGGATGAAAGGTAAAATTCGTTTACTTTGAGGATAGTAGTTTCCATATTTTTATAATAATCTATTATATCATTTTCACTTGAAATTTTAGTTTCACTTTCATGAAATAAGGAAAAGATACTTAAAAAGTGCCTTATAAAGTCTTAAGGGTAGAATTTTGGCAAATTTCAGGGGTGCATTTATTAATAAAATAAAAATAAACAGTACTTTCAAATGTTAAGACACTGTCAGGACATCTACTTTGAAAAAGACTGTCAAATTTGATTTTTTTTAGAAAAAAAATAATTTAAGGCTACATGGGGCTAAAGAAACACATTCTCATTACAATACTTGCGCTTCGCGCTCGATTTTTTATATGTATTTACATAATTCTTTGATAAGTTATATAACCACCATGATTCATTGTATATGTATATATATATATCATGATGTAATTTGTTAAAGTATGATCAATAATTATGTATAAAATTTATGGAGTTTTACGCTTTTTGCACTATATTTTTATAAACTTGTCATTTTGTTTATAAATGTTTTCAAAATTAATACAACTCAGCAACAGCTTATAGAAGTTACGTGTAGATCATTTCCCCTGGTAGTAAAGGTATTTTAAAAAATAACAACGTGTTTTCCACACTTCAGTTTAGTATTTCCCGTTATTGGTCTAAAAATCTAAATTTTTGTTTTTTCAATGGCATCATAGTTCTAAGGAAAAAAGATTAAAGGAGATTTTCGGAAATAATTTGCATTTTTAACATTTATTAGCATTTTCAATGTTGAGAAAAGAACAGAGAATCCTATCAAGAAATATTTAAAGGCGTCTATGAAGGTTTTTTTAAAATCACTAATTTCTTTTTCATTTTTTCCTTCTTTCAAGTTTTTTGGCTGCAAACGTGAATTTTCGATTTTTAATAATTTTTTCAAAAATTTCTTATTTTTCGTATCTCACAAATTTTGCCTGAAAAATAGAATTTTTATTTTTTGAAAAAGACTTTTTGAAAGGTTAAAAATCAAAACTGTTGGTCAAAAATTACTGTTCAACGAATTTTGTATTTATTTGTAAGAATTAAAAAAATGTGATAAAGCTCAATCCAATCTGATCAGTCTGTCGAAAAGTATCGTGCCGGCAGAATGCTACAGACAGCCAAAAGTCTACAGACAGACAAACAACTTCGTAAAATCTTTTTTTCAAAGTCAGGGGGTCTTAAAACGTGAATATTTGGTAAAAAATTATGAATTTAAATTTTACATTAAGCTGAATTTTTCATCATTAGAATGCGAATGTAAAAAATTCGAATGCAAAAAATTCTTTGCCTGAATTTTATATGATAGAATACCACGCTGTATCAACAAATTGCCGCTAGAACACGGAAGTAACAGTACAGCAACAGCAAATACCAAAATAAGTTTACATGTCTCTAAGAGTAAATAGAAACTGCGGCGGTCCGATCAAATATCTGCTATTGATTTAGGTCGTCGTGATTATATCAAGAGGTGTGGAATGAAAGCTTTGTTTTCAACTTTATCCGAAGAGTTCTGAAAGAGAATCGAGTATACTATAAACCACAGTAGTTCTAGAGGGTTTATATAGTGTCCATGACAATCTTGAAATTCAATTAATTGGCAATATCGCCCGAGCCATGCGATAAGCTGTCGAATTCACGCAATTTGAAAGCTTTTATTCAACGAATAACTTCGCATACTTCTATCAAAGAACAATTAATGCTTTCAATTTAAACTTAATTCAAGGCGGTACAGATCACAAAACACCCATATTTAAGGGTTGAGAAGAACTACAGGAATAAAAAAATGTCCTATTGAACGCCTTTCTGTTTAGAAATTAGGGGCTATCCACAAGTCGTCCTTACACCTGTTTCACGATGAGATAGTACATACAGTCTGACCCTTGTGCACCCCCGTGGTGACGGCAAGTAGTTCCCCACCACCATCGCATTGCTACCCATCTAGTTCTGTTCTTACTAGTTGAAACCTATATCAATGAAGTACACCAAACTCTGGCTTTCAGTCAAGTGTCGGGTGTTACCTTAAAATGGCCTTGGACTGATTTCGAAGGGATAAAAACGTAAACAGTGAGGGCCGCCTGACTCGTTTCCAATTGGAATATATATCTATATGTAATGTCGCTACCGCTCTCGCCCATCTCTACTGAGAAACTCCGTGATCCAGCAGTTCTAGGAAGGCCGAGAACGGGGTGACTGAAAGCAAGAATTTGGTGTTATTAGAGCCATTAATTAATAATAAACTTGTTTTAAAGAGACTACCTTATTACGAAAGATGAGTAACTTTTACCTCCTTAATCCGAAGTATACACAAAAACTCACAGTGCTTTGATACACTTGTAGCAGGTAGACAAGTTCATGTGCTGGTGTCAGTTTGATCATTTGACATAAAGCATGTTTTTCACAAAGAAATGTTAAAATTGTAAAAAAGGACAATTTAAATTTAAATATATACTTTGTTGTTTTAAGCCTTATTTAGATCCACATCTGACAAATAATCGCAAAAGTTTTTCTCAACTAATTGAGATCAGCAAGATTTGAAGGGTTTTTGTCGAAACTTTCTTTACGTCAAGCGGAATTCGCTGAGCTGAATCTATCATAAATGGCATTAAGAGAAAATTTATCAGACGAAGAACTTTCCTTCAACTGCACTGCTGATGTTCAGAAAATAAGTGTCCAACTTTCTGCAGCGAGGTCGCAAATCCCAGTCTCTAAATCAAATTACTAGCCTACAAACCCAGAGGAATATTTGTGAACTTAAGGACACAGTAGACACGAGAATGCTCTTTCATCGTTTGGCCCAGATACCATGTAAACCCAGTCCCATGCAAATCACAGACTAGTCGTAAACTGTTAGCGCGTTGTGATTTACGACTAAAATTCGCAATTGCCGAAATGAAGCTTTTGGACGCATTTAAAGCACCACTCTCATTAAAAGATATGCAACAGATTTTGCTTCTGCATTCTAGCGTACATACTAATTTCATCAGATCCTTTGCATGATCGAAAGTTTTACCTTCCTTAAAAAAAATTAGACAGTAAAATTGAATATTTTTAGGTGGAGATACCAAGAGTCAAAACATAGAACTTTTACAATGAGTGGCATTTCGTGGGAGTGTGAGGGGTTAATTCTCAGATTTCGCTTTTCTTTGGACTATTAATAGGGTTTGGGAAACCAAATAACTGTACTAAGTTTTAGATCGAAATTTTTTACATTTTTCAAAATATTTTTATTACCAATTTCCAGCTACTTTCGATTCGCGGCCGCACAATATGTTTGATCACGATCGATCGAACAACTACAAAGATGTTTTTCTAAAAAACACAATACAATGGCACCGAAAAAATTTGTGAAGCGCTTTAGGACATATTAAATCGTATTTATGATTTCTTGAAAAAAATACATCCTGCGGAAAACAGGAAAATGACAACTATGGTTCGTCTTTAGAATAAAAAACTAAAAAATTATCAAAATTGTCAGTTTTTATTTTTTCTTGAAATCTCAATGAATTACGAATAAAAGCTGTCCGAAACATTTCTTATTGTTAATAACAACTCAGTTATAAAAAATGAAAAAAATTAGTTCGAAATTGTTAATATCTATAAAAATGTTAACAATTTTGAACTGCAGCTTGGCACAGTTACTTAGTACTCCAAACACGAGTCATAGCCCAAAGTAGAGCAAAATGTGACGCACGACCCTTAACTCTCTTGCAAAATGCCTCGGGTACTACACCGCGCGGCTGCGGATCGAAAAGTTTCAGACGTTTTTTTTTTAAATAGTCAAAATCACGGCACCGTCAAAGTTTGTGATTTACTTTAGAACATATCAAAGCGTATTTTCGATTTAAACATATATTTATATTGCGAAAAACTGGGTTTTAAGTGAAAAATAAATTTGTATTTTTTAAATAAACAAGTGAAAAAATTAACTCATCATTTTTCTCGTTTCTTCTTTTAAATGCGAACTAAATTAATAGGATTGAATAAGAAAATCGAAATATTTTTAGATCGTAGTTACTTTTTCAGAAAAATGTCTTCTGTTATTTTTTTAGTTTGGAAATTATTTTGTTTGGACAACCATTCAACTGTTTGGTTTAAAATTAAACTATTTGCTTAAAAATTCATGTCTTTCCTTGATAATTAGGTTTTTTTGTTAGAAATGTAATTTTTTAACTGAAAAAATCATTATGGAATTACTTTGTAAAAAATACATTTTTCTGGCAAAAGATTCATAATTTTAGTTCAATGTTCAACTATTTAGTTAAAAATTAACTTTTTTCTTAAAAAATCTTATTTTCTGGTTAAAAATTCAGCTTGAAAAAGTTTTATAAAACATTCATGTCTTTTTCTGAAAAATCACGTATTTTTATCGCGAAAAAGCTCAAAATAATCGCCAATGATTTCTGTAACCGGGTTTGTCATTAGTTTACCCAAAAACCGAACACTACCCTTATAAGGGGATGGAAACTACACCGGTACCATGAAAGTAGGTGAAATAGTGTGAAACAGTTTTTCATCAAAACAGTATAATATTTACCTCAATTATACTTACTCAGTGACGCTCCGACTCTTGAAAATCGAAAAAACTACCCCTTTAAGGGGGCGGGAAATACGTCATAAACAAGAAAATGTATAAAATATTTTTTAATTATTTTTTTTCTACAGGTAAAATCAGTTAGTGTCAATATATAATAACTAAGTTAATTCTGCTTATTTAGCACTATTTAAACCCTTAAAGACCGAAAAACCACCCCTATCAGGGGATGGAAAGTACTTCATGACCAAGAACGTGGATAAAATATTTTTGAATTATTTTTTTTCACACTAAGGTAAATGACCCAGCAATCGTGACGGTTCCAGCAATCGTGAAACTAGGTCATAATTCAAATTTCTTGATAAAAAAAAGTATGTTAAAAATAACATTTAATGATGTAATCCACTTTTTTAGCATTTTATAATAGCAAATAGAAATTACAGCCATTCAATTGAAATAAAAAGCAAGAAATGTGGCATCACGATTACTGGGACCAAGGTGTAGTTTGCAGCCCCTGATAGGGGTATTTTTCGTGTAAACTAATGACAAACCCGGTTACAGCATGCATTGACGATTATTTTGAGCTTTGGTGCGTTAATTTATGTTCTTTCCTTCAAAAACTACGTTGGGCGCAAAAAAGGGACAGATTTTGAGATCCATCGTTATCTTTTATAAGTTAAAAATTTGACTATTTTGTAAACAATTAATGTATTTCTCAAAATTTATCTCTTTAATTAAAAAATTAATCTTCTTTCTTCAAAATTCATCTTTTTGGATATAGAATAAATTTATTTTTAATTTTCGTTTTTAGTAGCGTTTAACGGGATAAATTCATTTTTATATAAAAAAAATTCACTTTTCGTTGAAAATTCATCTATTTCAGCTAAGCGGTCAACTTTTTTCTAAAATTGTCGACTTTTTACCTTGAAAACTCAATTATTTTGCTAAAATTTCCTATTTTTAGGTAGAAAATTAACTCTCTTTGTTAAAAATTTATCTATATCGTTAAGGATTGAACTGTTTTATTTTAAATTCATCTTTTTTCTTTGATATTACAATGTTCGTAATTTCTTTTTTATGTCCAAATGTAATTTTTAAACTGAAAATTTAAATATTCCATTTTTGTTTCAAAATGTATGCTTTTTGTTTGAAGATTGAACTATTTGGTTAAAAACTTAACTATTTTGGCTAAAAATTAAACTATTTTGTTGAGAATACAAATATTTTTTTAGTCCTCTTTCTTGGCGGGAAATTAAATTTTTTCTTGAAATTCATCCTTTTGGATTACAAATTCACCTTTCTTGGTTGAAAGTAAACTTTTTAGTTGAAAATTAAATTTTCCTCAGCAAAATTCGTGATCTTGGCTAGATAAATTATCTATTTCGTTAGAAGTTTTACCTATTTTGTTTAAAAATCGTCTCTTCTGCAGGTAATGTAGCTTATGGACGGCCCTTGAGCGTGATCTAGAAAAAAATGTACTTGATACAGTTATTTTGTCTCTTAGTGCATGGAGGTACCACAAAGTAAACCTGATTTAAAAGTAAGTTGAAAATTGTATTAGGGGAAAAATTTTGTTTGGTAAAAGTTGTCACTATTTGGTCTTAGCAGAGAACAACTCACATAAGCGAATTTAGGTGAAACGACCTGTGAACTAAACTGAAACTGTGACCTGGTAAGTGAACGCTCAAGAAAAGGAAAGAGAGATTGTAGAGAGGTTTTGACAACCAGAGTCTTCGACAGCCAGAGGTTTCGTGCCCAATAAGGCTAAAAGGCATCTTGTAACATAGTTTCCACTTTATTGTAACCACTTTTAAATGTTATACATTGTTCAGAAGAGTGCAAAGACCCGTCGAGAAACATTTCACTTTTATTGCTATAGCAGAAAAGCTTGCGCAATATAATGAAATAAGACTCGCACAATGGCAGAGAAAGTAATACACTTCCTTTATTTAGAAGTATTCTATATTCTGCACACACATGTGCATCTGCAAGAATGCTATTCCCCTAAAAATGCTGAGTGAGTAGTAACACCAGAAATTGCCTTTTTCAAATCCTTTTGCCCTACGCCGATGAGGCTAAAACCCGGAGTTTATAAAAACTCCGAACGAGTTTTCCACTAAATCACAATACATGCGCGTCTGAAACTTGTCACAAACATTCCTTGTGGTTTAAGCAACATTCAACTGTCAGAAGTTTTATACTTCCTCTTCATATTTTCGGTATTTACGCAAAATAAACATTGAAAAAAGAGGATTGAATGGGAAGGTTTTGTTCAATGATGATATTTCTCTCTCCATCAACATTAGAACTGAGATATTTGTTGAATTTTCAAATAAATTATTTAGTTATTGAAAGGCTTCAACTGAATCAGATTAATAGATATCCATCTCAGTATATGAAAATATCGAGAAATATACTTTTAAATTTTTAATTTCCACGTACTTGTTACTTGTCTATTGCCAAATCCTTTACTAATTGATTTGGAAATCATTTTTTCACATTTGACTAGAATCATCAGTCGTGGGATTGGCGCGCCTATAGTACTCTGATTAATGGGGAAAAACTATTTCAAATGCAAAATAACAAATAGTTATTTATTTATTTGTTTTTACAGTTGTATAAATATAATTTCTAAAAGATACTTGAGAACATTCAAAAAGATTATTGTATATTTGAGATATGTCTAAGCAAAATTTTAACAACAAAAATGGGCAGTTTACTTTTTAACAAACAAAAAAGAATAAATGTTTACAGAACAAAAAAAAATCATACTAAACATATTAATTTTTTAACCCAAAAATATAAATTTTCAACTTCACAGTTCAGTTTGAACCAAATATATTACATTTCTCCTAAAAATTTCAAATTTTAAACAAAATAGTTACATTTTCAATGAAACAGATAAATTTTTAACTAAAATTAGAAATCTTTAACCAAAAAATTATTTCTAAAAATTACTTAAGCTTTTAACCATGTAGTTGAATTTTTATCAAAAAAAAGTTAAATTTTCAACCAATAAATTTGAGCTTTTAATGAAAAATTTAATAGTTCATATTTCAATAAAAACGGATTAAAATTTTTAATTAAAACAGTTAAATTCATCCAAAAGAGACGAATTTTTAACAAAATAGTTCAATCCTTAACCAATACAGATTAATTTTTAAACAAAAAGATGAATTCTCAATCAAGAATATTAATATTTTCAAATTCTCTTTAAACAATTAATTTTTCAAAATAAAAATCATTAAAACTACTTCCTGGAATCTTAAGAAAAGTTTGTCATTCGCATGAAAAAATTTAAAAATTCTTAAAAAGCTCCGACATGTTTCCCGAAATCATCAAAAATTTATACTTGGTTCTAAATTTTTTGAAATCTTCTCAAATTTTAAATAATCTTTTTTTTCAAAACCTCTAAAGCTTTACAATATATTTTATAATCATTCTAACTTTCCCTGCAAATTGTTTTAAATTCTTAAAAGTTTTTAAATTGCCTTACAATCAATATACCAAATTCTTTTTTGGTATTTTTAAAAAGTATTTCAAATGACTTAAAATTTCTTCAAACATTTAAAAAAAAATTTTTAATAAAAAATCATTTGATATTTTTAAAGGAATATTGAAAAATTTTTGTTATTTTCTTAAAGCCTTTCAAAATTCTTTAAAATCTTGAAAAATATGTGTTAGAAATCTTCAACAATCTACATTTTGTTTCAAATTTTAAACATTTTTTTTTAATTAAAAATTATTTTTCAATCTTTGAGAAACTTCTAAATACCTCTTAAATATGCTTTGTAAAAAAAGTTAATCTTGCAAAATTGAACAATTTTGCTTTAAAATTTTTTACATTCTTTTTTGAAATTTTAGGAAATCATTTAAAATGTTTAAAAATATTTTTGAAATTTCTCTTTAAATTTATCCCACAAAATAAATAATGATTTGAAGTATCCCGAGGAATCTTAAGAAAATTTTTAGTTCTATGGAGACCTTTCTATATTTCTTGAAAACTTCGTTTTCTTCCAAATCTGCCATAAAGTACATTTTGTTTTAACTTATTGAAAATCTTCTCCAAATTTAGATCATTTTTGTATCTTTTCTAAACTTCTTAAACATCTATAAAACCTTTGAAAATTTTCAAAGTTTTCCTAACATTTATTTAATCCTGAAGAAATAAAAGAATAGTTTTCAAATCTTCCACACTCTTTTTTTACTTATTTTGAAGTCTTTAAAGCTTTACTTTAATCTTTTAAAATTGATGGTGCAATCTATGGTCACAACCAAACAGAGTTTCAACAACAATACAGGGGAAAGCAGTAACGCAGTGGAACAAAGAATATTGCGCAGTATATTTTTCAGGCGAGAGTCGCAACTGACTCTGGCAAAAAGTGATTGAGTTTTATAGTATAAGTTCTGTAGTGTTTTTTTATGAGTAGTAATATTAATAAAAAAAATTTTATTAGTTATTTTACTACTTGCGTGCTGTACAGACACAAGCAAGTACCAAACAATTAAGTTTTAAACAATTAAGCAAATTTAAGTCTTTTACCAGCATAAGCAAATAAAATAATTAATAGTTTTTTTTGTATATGATAGTCGGTATCAAGTATAAGTGTAAAACTGTTTTTAAACAGCAGTTTTGAAAAAAAATGTATGAATTTATAGACAATTCTCTTTCATAACTGATCGGAAAGACTTAAAATCTAAATATTTAGTACGTACCAGAAGAGTATCATCTGAATTAAATTTCAATTTGTTAAAAAAGTATGAAATATAAGATAAGGGGGGATTACTTAATCAATTAGTTAACGACCTATCGCTATTAATTAGCAGTTAATTAGTTATTCGGATATATGTAGAGGAATCGATAGTACTTAAGCTCAAATGTTTCACGACTACGCTAAAGCTTCTACTGACTTAAAACAACCACAAGTGAGTCCACAGATTACTATAAGCTTTACGTACCTTAACGGCTTTCGATCGACGATCTAAAGTTCATTGGTTAGCCAAACTACTAAACTAAACAAACCCACATCCGACAAGCCCACACAGAACTCGTATTACAGCCTTGATACATCCCTAAATACAATGCATTAGTTAACTTGTGAACCCTAAAAGAACATTTCACAACCTTTGATTTTTCATTTTTCATTTGGAAGGTTGCAATGCAGAACTATATAAGCAATAACATTCTGTGAAATCGAAATCACCATTTAAAGATAAAACAAAACTTGTCTTCCAAAAAGAAAGTGTTTCAGAATTGGGGCCAAGAAAGTATGATAAAAAATCATAAATTCAGAGAAAATGAATTTGATTCAAAAAAGTTAACCAATTCCGAGTAAATAATTCAAGAATTTTGAGATTCAAATTTTATAGGGTTTGTAAGTAGTCTTTGGATAGCGAACAAGAATCTATTTTGCAATAAAAACTTGCTCCCAAGATATGGGGAGGCTGAATATGAATAATAAAGTTTTCATTAAAAACAAAATTCTGTTATAGGGAAATAAAAATTTAGAGTGACGGTATCGCAAACAGAAGATTTTTCGCTAAAAGGTCTATAAAAGAACAAAGATATATGTTTATCGTTGCTAATCACAAGGCAAAAAGTATACTCCAAGTCCCATATAATAACAGTTTCAGTGGTTGCCTCGTACTGACCTTGAATCTTAATCGGTACCTTTGAAACATAACCAATCAGGGCCGCCTGAACCGCTTCCAAATGAAATGTATAATATTGCGCAATATACGGGACTGAAAAATCGCGCACTGCGGCCATTCCGAGCCAGCAGTTCTAGGATTTACAAAATCGGACTGGCTTCTGTAAGACCTGGAGTGTCCTTTGATGCTGAAAATAGCTACCAACAGTTTTATAATGGCTTTTTCTTGGAAAAAGAAGTGTTTTATTAGTTTACTGTTTTTAACTAATTTTATGAAGAGAAATATGGTCACAAAAATGTTTAAAAAGGTACAGGGTATCAGTTATCTGGTTTTGAATTACCCATACTGTTATTAATATATTAAAATCAAAATTTGTAATAAATTCTTTTGAAACAACATGTATTTAATTTTTTAAGAATTTTCTGTACAAAAAGCTAATTTCCTGCAAATATGTTCATAATCTAGTTCTATTCTGCAACCATCACTTTTTGAAGAACTTGAGTTTTCTTCAAAAATCATACTTTCTCACGTATTTAAACCTATTTCAAATAAAAAATTTTTTAAAAATTTTTACCCTAAAATTTATTATTCAAATATTTTAAAAATTTTAAGAAAATTGAACTGAATGGATTAATTACACTAACAGCTTCCATTTTTTACAATCCGATTTTCAGTAAAACATTTGATCAGTATGTATTTAACAATTGGAGATATTATTGGCACATTGCATTTGAAAAAGAAAAGGCCGTTCATAGATTTTCTTGCTTTTTTCATATTGTATAGTGTCTGAATACTAAAAAATACAGTTAGAGGGTTTTGCAAAATTTTCAATATTTTGGCTGATATTGATAACTAAAAATTGAAATTTTGAAAATTATATCATATTTTCGACACATTATTCTCCCCTACTATATTATTGATCGCAAGATAAAAATGCTTTTTTAGAAATGTGCCTGTAAAGTTTTTAAATAAAATAAAATTTCACACATGTATCGGAATATCAATTTCTTTAATACTTATTTAATAAACAATTTTTAATTATTATTTCTTAGCGCTTAGAACGCCCTAAAATTAAAAACTAAATAATTATAATTCCTAAAGTACCCTAAAGTTAACATCATAGTAGCAAAACTTGTTTTTCATATATTTTAAACAAAAATATTCGCAACGTTTTTTGGTCGCGAAAAAAGTTATTGTTTAAAACCCGTGTTATACTGGAACGTAGCAGAGGTACAGAAGAAAGATGAGGATTTCTGAGGCGGTCAGAGTGAACAAGAAAGGAAGGGCTATTGAGTAAATTATAACGGGGGTTAGGACTGGATTAGAGGAAGAATTTCATAGAGAGAGAGAAAGGGGAGGGCGTGCAAACGAGTACAGTGCACTATGGATCAGATAGAAAGTTTCGAAAGGAAATCGAAGGATAAGATAATAAATTAAAATATGCAATTGTGGGAGGAGATGGAGAGATTCGCAGTGGAAGACAGGGTAGATTTAAAAAATCAGCTATCAGGGTTATGTGTTACGGGAGAGAACGGTGGAAAGCCAGGCGGGGAAGAAGTTTCGATGGGAGAGATGTTGAGCTAGATATCAGGTGCAGTTAGGGATTGTATGCCTTTAAGAGGAGTCGGTGGAAGAGATATGCGAGGATGTGAAAGGAATGGTAAAGCCCTGGGGGGATAGGAAATGTAAAAAGATGAAAAGGAAGATGAAGAGGAAGTACAAGAAGTGGAAAGAAAATACTGCGAAAAGAAAGAAGTGCGTAGAAAACAGGAAGGGTGTTATATTGATGTGTAAGAAGAAAGTACAGGAGTAAGAGAAAGATCTGGAAGAGGAATTAGGATGTGTTAAGACAGATGGGGACGTATGGAAAATAATAAATAGGTTAAGGACGCGTAGAGTGCGGATAAGCGAGAAGATAGGAAGTGAGGAGTGGAGGGATTTTTTTAAAGAATCGTTTCAGAACAGGGATGGAGGAGTTGAATGTCGAGTAGATAGAGAAACAGATAAGGAAGTTAAGAAGTCAAAGGCAGCAAGGCTGGACGGGGTGGGGTGGAGTACGAAGTGTGGCTGTTTAGTACACATGATGGTAGAAAGAGACTGAAGTATGGAGGTAGTGTGATTCCCAGGAGGGTAGAAAGACAGGTTAATAGTGCCGCTAAATTAAAAAAGTGATAGGGATAAGCAGGAAAATGATAGAAGGATTACATTAATTAATTACAAAGTATACGCGATAGTGTTGGCGAAGAGGCTGCGTAAGGATGTCGAGGGGAAAGGAATATTGCCGAAGACGCAGGCAGACTTTAGGGCGGGTAGGAGTACTATCGACAATATCTACGTTCTGTAGCACCTGGTGGATAAGGAAGTAGCGAAAAAGTGATCGAGGGTGTGTGCGTTTTTTGTGGATCTTAGAGGCACTTTTCCTTCAGATGATAGGAGGTGGTTGTAGGGGAAAGAAGAGAGGCCTGATCGAGATGGTATAAAGCAGATATGTGAAGAAACTAAAGATAGTGTAAGAGAAAAGGAGGGGATTTCGAAGGGTTTCTGAATGGATAAGGGGTTAAGGCAAGAGTTTTCCCTTAGCCTGAAAGAGATGATGACGAAGTTGAGAAGATACCTGGATTACAATAGGTTAGAGCTAAATGCGGAAAAGTCCAAATCTATGGTGTTTAGGAGAGGAGGTGGAAAGGAAAAGGAAAGGGACTGGAAGTAGAAGGGAAAGCCAGTGCAGGAGGTGAAAGAGCTTGTGTATCCGGGCTTCTTGTTTCGGTGAAAAAGGGGAGCAGATAGTAATATAAAAGAGAGGGAGTGAGGAGGGTAATTGTTCTAATGAAGCAGGTGTGGGGGTTGGAAAAGAAGTTATTTACAGATGATTTTGGAAGAAGAATAAAATTGATCGATTGATTAGTGATAAGTGTGCTATTGTGGGGTGGGGGTAAAAGGAAAGAGAGAAGGTAAATAGGACATAGGAAAGGTGTGTAAACTGCACGTTGCGATTGGCGAGAAATACGCACAATCATGCTGTTAGGAGGTAGTCAGGCAGAACGAATTTAGAGATTCTAACAATGAGTTGGACGTGTAAGTATGAGAAAAAATGTCTGGAAGAGGGGGGAAGTAAGCTAGTTACGGGTTCTTATTGGGCTGCACAGGGATGAAGTGAGAAGGATGCATGAAGAGAGCAGAAAGGTGTATGAATTTTTTTTTTATTTGGTGAAGAACAACGGCATGGAGTGAGAGAAGGCTAAAGAAGATAAGAGAATTAAAAGGTCAAGGTTCAAT
Organism: Druon quercuslanigerum; assembly: GCA_010014905.2. Classification (NCBI taxonomy): domain Eukaryota; kingdom Metazoa; phylum Arthropoda; class Insecta; order Hymenoptera; family Cynipidae; genus Druon; species Druon quercuslanigerum. The sequence goes on from JAAAKG020190707.1 coordinate 18,396, forward strand.
GCTAATTGTAGGTGAATTATGCAAAGGACAGCGCAGTATTTGTGTGAGAAAGGAGATAAAGGAAGTCAGGAGCTTATAGCGAGGTTGAGGTGTGCGTGCATCGAAGGTTTTAATAGATTCTAACTCCCTAGGAAGGGGAATGCAAGGGTGTAACACTGGCTGGAGAATTGCAAGAAAATGGAAAGAAGTGACGCAAGCATGGTGGTATTACTCCATAAAAGAAGGGACAACAGGGCGGTTGTTTGGGTCAGGGGGTGTTGGGTGAGATGGAGAAGAAAAGAAGGAAGTAGGAAGAGGAATTAAGGGGTAAGGATTGTAAAGACGAGAGGAAGTAAATATGAGTGACATTGTAAATCTTGTAAATAATTAGTAGATAAGTATAAGATAGTAACCGCGGAAGCAGAGGTTGGCAATGTGAGGCAAAGCAGAAGATAGGGACAATGAACCATTCCAGGTATTCGTAAGAAAATAAATACCGTTTTCTTAAGCAATCTACCATAAACTACACTTCTAGATTTTATTTATAAATCTAAATATTATATAATAAATGGTATTCTTCAAAAGTCAAACCTTCTGTGGTTGTAATTTTGTCTGTAAAATAAACAAATTCTAAAATCCTTTTAGAATCAGATAAAAACGATGCATGCAAAATTTTAATTAATTTTCTTTTTAACAAAAAAGTGCCCACAGAAAATTTTAATGACGTTGTACCTTATTCCTACAAGTAACATTAGTTTACATTAATTTTGTATATTTAGTGCCGTTGTATTTTTTATGCCTTTTGGCGTGCTAAACTTAAAAATAGCATTGAATTTTTTCATGGATTGGATTTCGAAGTATGCATTTTAAAGAAAATACTTGTCAATGATGGCTTTACTCTATAAAGCATATTTCAAATTAGAAATGACCAATCTTGTTGAAAAAGCTATCATGCTAAAGATCATCAAATTTGCAATTTGTGCCATTTTCTCTAATCTATTTCTTGGTTGAGGTGCAATGAACCGAAGTATTTAAAAAAATCAGTATCTTATACGAAAAAAACATACAAAATTTCGAAAAACCTATCCATAAAAAAGTTCAATGATATTTTTAAGTTTAGATGTACAAATATTGACAGACATTCTACTCTCAGCAAGGAAAAATAATGGATTATTCCACGGTTTAATTAAATATTTAAGTTGCAGAATTATAAAATCTTAATCTACCATAACATTTTTTATATTTAAAGTTAGTGAAAAGATAACAATTAAAAATAATAACCAATAATCATATTAAAAAGGAAACTTTCCTAATTTGAAGTTTTGAATTCTTCAATAGACTCAACTCTCGATATAAGAACGATTCAGGCATAGCTTGCAGTGGCACTGATTTAAAATCGGGGGTATCCAATTTAAACCAATCATCACAAAACGGCATAGGACATTAATTCTAGGAATATCGTAAACCGGGAGTTCGGATATCGGAAGTTAATTGTATTCCAGAGTTATTTTAAATGTTTCAGAAAGTAGCAAGAAGTATAATGTTTCAGAAAAACAATATTCCAGAAATTTTTGAATGATTGATCAAAATGCCAGAATTTTTTATATTATTTTACCATTTTCTAGAAAGAACGCTGCGCCAAAAATACTAATATTAATAAAGTCAATCCTCTTGGAAAATTTATTCTTTTTTCATGAACTACAAGATAATACGTTTGCTCTCCTAAATTTTTTTCATATCTTGCTTATTTTTAAAGAAAAATAGGTATTTTGATTTTTTTATATTAAAATTGGATTTTTTTCAAAAATGGCTAGACGCTAGGCAAAGATTTTGTTTTCTATTACAAAATAATTGTAGGACATCCCAGATACATATCCAAAAAAAACGTTCTTGGTATTCACACCATTCGGTTGAAGTTATTTCAACGGATCAGAACCGTGAAATGGGGCTTGGTTCTTTCTGGACTTTTAGAAAGAATCATAAGAGTTTTCAGAATATGCTGTAATATTTTTTTAAATTCTAGGATGTTTCGAAATTTTCTACATTGTGCTACAACCTTCAGGAGTTTTTGAAATTTTTCTGGAATATTCTAGATTATTCTAGCACATATTTCAGACTGTTCCGAAACATCGAAATTATTCTTAATTTCTGTAATATTCTAATAATTCCTGGACTTTCAAATTATTTTTGAAGATTTAATAAGGCCCGAAAATCTCCTGCTATTTTCCTATTTTTTTCTAGAAATCTATGAAATGTCAATAATTTCACAACTTTTCTAGAACATCCTGTCATCTCTCACAATAATTAGAATATTTCAGAATATTCTAAACTGTCCTAGATTATTCTGTAACTGTGGAACATTTTGTTTATTTTTTTAAAAAATGGGTTCAAATCCATGAAAATCAGTAATTAAAAGTTGAGAATTAGCACAGGAAGCAATTGCAAATACTATTTTTGACATTTCTGAAAATGCAATTTGCAAAATAAGATGAGGCTAATATTCAATTAGGGTAAACAGAAGGCTGGTTTAATACAGGCATTATTTTAGAGTGAAAGAAAAAAGGAGAGAAAAAACTTAATGTTTGAACTGTGAAGTCCGTAAACGGAAAGACGAGGAAACTTCGTATCCCGGATGTGAGTAAGGTTAAGCTTCGCTGCGGTGCGACATTCTCGGGGCTTACTGGTTTAACGAAAATTTAGACAACATCCGACCCTTTCGCATGTGGACCTTTCCGAACACAGTTTTACCACTTCCTTAACCTTCTTTCGCTATAAAAGACTAGAAGACTAGAACTCATGTATTTCACACAACTTTCTTGTCCAGAAAAACAGAAAGTGAATAAAAAAAGACTTACTTTATATTTTAAGCCTAACAGCATGAGATATCGGCAGAATATCCCATTTATCTCCCAGGATATCCTGGGCATATAGCAGATGATCTTAGGGAAATCGCAAGTAATATCGTACAGGGCAGAAACTTCGATAACCCTGGAATGTCCTAAGGATGTCTCAGAATACGCTCAAGATATCCCACTGATGTCCTAATTTTATATTCCAAGGATGTTACCAAGGTATCCCAATTCTATAATTTAGTATAGTACTGGAAATTCATATACATATCTACAGCCATATTTATATTCAATCGTATCAATAACATAAGAAATAATTTAGCAATATAAGTATTTTTCCGGAGATTTTATACAAAGTACAACATTATAAAAGACAATATTTGTAAAGTCCCCTCTAAAGTCACTTTCGGGTAAATTCCATCATGGCTGCCAAAGTGCGAAAAGTGCCAAACAGTAATACGTGACACTCTAACAAAACTCAACAAATTCTCGAATATTTGTGCCAAATTATAACCAATTGTCATTTATATTATACAAAGCAATACGGTACATATTAGTTTATTTATTTTTTTAATTTTTAGAAAGTCAATTATTTTTTGTAAGTAGGGTTTTATTGGTTATGAAAATTATTCGCGGTAATAATTTTTTGCTAATTACGCTGAGATAGGATTTTGAAAGAAGCAGGATATTCGAGATTTGTACGAAGTAGTTTTTTGTCAAACGTATGTATGTTTGGACATTGAGTGCATATCGTACGGGGCAGAAATCTCGATATCCTTGAAATATACCACGGATATTCCGGGAGATTTTTGGGACATTTTTCAGGGTATCCCATATTCTGCCGAGATATCCTAGAAACATGCCATGGATATTATTTTATTTTGAGGGAAAAATCAACAATAGTAGCAGATCAGTCGTGTTTTTTCACTGCATTTAATTACTTTCTAAAGGTAAGTCTAACGTCGATGAATGGATGTTAACACTTCGAAGATATCGAGTGGGTCTACATTCGTTCTGATTCTGTCGATAACCGACTGCGCTGAGCAGGTTTCCTTATCTGCATTTTTCCACTCCTCTGGACAAATGTTCAGGCGACTACGAACGCTTCTACAGTAAAATTCCCGCTGTAGACGGTATAGGATTCAAAGACTCCACAGGATTGAGTACGACAGGCATTACCTTGGAGGCCTATTGAGAGTTGGGGTCTTTGAAATAATTAGGGTACTTGGGGTGATTTTAATTGGGTGGTTAGTACCTGTAGATCTTCTGTGGACGATTGGATACACTTAATGAAGTTGGATTGCCACTATACCGGGTGATTTTTTTAACTTTAAACTTTCAAATATCTCGAAAAATAGGCACTCTATAAAAAAAATTATGAATAACAATTAAATCACTCTGAGAAGTACATACGCTGATGTTCGGGTTCGGGGTGTGGACAAGTTCGTAATCTTAATTAGGAACCCCTATTTTTTATTACATATTCGGATTCTTTGGATAAAAATATGTATGATTTGTCTAAAACATTTTTCTCGTTTCGCGATAGATGGCGCTGTAATCGACGAAATTCAATTTTTCTTCATTTTACTGTTACTGAGAATGCACGCTTACGATTCTGCAATACATTAACAATAAAAAATACACCATTTTCATTGTGACATGACTGACCGCGGAAAAAAGAATTGTTCAAATCACTACAGAATCTTTAAACGAGTGTGATAAAAACTCGTACATAAAAAAATACATCGCGACGAACATAGGTAGAACCTCCTTCCTTTTGAAGTCGGTTGAAAATAAGGGAAATAGAGCTCCGGTTTTTTTGAAATTTATTAATTTGAAAACATGCCAAAGCGTATTTCCGTTCTTGAGAAGTAACAGCGTTTCTTGAATATTCCTAAATTTTAGCTCTGGCATTATTTTAGATTGAGGTCAGCGGAGGCTATCGAAACATTGAAAAATTGTTTACTTTTTTATTTCCTTAAATACAGTAAATTAGAAAAAATACATTTTAGACAAAAATAATTTTAGTTAAATTAAGAATTATTCCGAATACTACTTTATAATGGAGTATCTAACCGTACGAGAAAAAATTGAAATAGTTCTGTTGTATGCAGCAGCTGGAAAAATCTTAATAATGCTGTCAATCTCTGCGCTCAGCGTTTTCCAAGTAGAATTGTGCCACGTGCTTCATTTTATCGCACTATTGCAAAAGTTACTACCAATAAAAGTGATCAACCTAAGAAAAAGACCTGAAGAACAACAGTCAATGGAGAAAAAGTGTTTGGAATATTTTGAAACGTAATAAATTACATCCGTATACTGTCTCTTTGCATCAAGAACTTCATGGCGTTGATTTCCAAAATCGGGTAGATTTTTGTAAGTAGGCACGTGAACAAACATAACAAAATCCTAACTTTTTTCGTTATGTATTATTCTCTGAAAAGTCGTCTTTTACAAACCATGGAATAGTTAATCGACAAAACATGCACTACTATGGAGTATTGAAAACCCGCAGTGGCTTAGTGAAGTAGAACACCAGCGTCCATGGACTGTCAACGTATGGTGTGGAATAATTCGCAACAAACTGATCGGTCCCCAGACTATCGAAGGCAGCTTAAATCGTTCAAAATACCAAGACATTTTGGAAAATGAACTGCCAATCTTGCTAAAAGACTTGAGCTTAGAAATACGGAAGAACATGTGGTTTCAACATGATGGTTGTCCAGCACACTATTAAGCGGTAGCACGAGAAGTTCTTGATCGTGATTTCAATGGTCGCTGGATTGGCAGAGGCGGTCCGAGAAATTGGCCCGCAAGATCGCCAGATCTTACTTCACCAGATTTCTTTTTCTGAGGCTATCTGAAAGACAAAGTGTTCAAAGAAAAACCAACAACACGTGAGAATATGATCCGAATTACAAGTGCATGTATTGAATTTCAAGAAGATACACTTCTCCTTTGTGTCAAAAATCATTTGAATTACGGATTAATAAGTGCATGGAAGACGAAGCTTATCATTTTGAGCACTTACTTTAATTAAAAGATGATTCCCTGAGTACCTTGAAACGTGAGAGGCGAGGGGGCTCACGTTAATCAAGAAGCACCAGAGGGAACAGAAAACTGCTACGTCCACGTCGTTGTTTCTGGGTAACGCTAAAAGTAGTAGTTTGTTTTAAGACTAATTTCGAATATTGCAGAATCGTACCAAAGAACGTTAAACAGGACAGGTCTTAGCGATGCGGAAATAAATAGACGAATAGATGATTACAGACTCAAAAAGAGGATATTCAAGCGATTAATTAGAGAAAGTAAAGATGAAATGAGAGCAAAAGAAGAAAAGAAAATACAAAAAGACTTTAGAGGATGTAAGAAACTGCTTTATAAAGCAATGAATAGATTTAAAAGTACAGAATCTGTCAACGTGAGAAATGGCAAAGGGGAAATGCAATATGAGGAAGACGGGGTTAGTGACACT
>JAAAKG020190718.1:0-24697 GCA_010014905.2 Druon quercuslanigerum
CAAGTGATCCTTCTAACCCTTTAATTTAGGAATTCGCATATATGCTCAGTAGCGTGCATATTATATTTTTCACCCGCTCGTTATAATATTGCATAAGGGTAGATATAGCGTAAGTTTAAATTGAGATAATAATAATAGTAATATATTTATATTTATATATGCGAGACCGTTTCAAGTTCAACCCCAAAAAATTGTTAATATTAACTGTGAACATTGGGCATTATTTAATATAATCAAGAACAATGTCTTGGTACTTTAGATTATAAAAAATGATACCATAATATATTTTTAAATTTCCAAGTCGAAAGAAAAACTTAATTAACCTTAATCAATTCATTTTAAACAAAAATTTTCGGCATACCTATTTTTATGAAGTTAGCTTACGTTTAAAGACGGCAAAGGTTTTCTCATTATACATGTTTTTAAATTTAACATAAACTGAAGAGTCTCATTTTAAATCGAGATCGCAGCATAGGAACTAAGTTTTTAAAATAATTTGCAACTTGCTATTTTATCAAGTTTAAATTGTTATTATTTTCACCTATCAGCGCATTTAGCTTTTTAATTATTCGTCATAATTATACTTATCGAATCTGCAGAAAAGAATTATTGATAAATGATCATTTACATTTAAAATGCTTAAGTTAGGCTTTTTAAATATAAATTCACTGAAAATATAAATTATTTTACAGTTTTCGATTTTTAATTTTGCCTTTACGCGAAAAATAGGAAATTTGGAAAATTTTAAATTATATATATATATTTTTTTATAAGAAGGTCGATTTTAAGTTTTATAGATTTTGAAATATGAAGAAAAAGATATGCTTGAAAAAAGTCACTCAAAAGGAAAAGTCAGTTTTTTATTCATTGTAAACCAATGATTTAATTTTTAGTGAATTCATTTTCAAAATTTGCTTTGCGGCATATCTATTTCTACGAAATTTAACTTCAGATTTAAGAAAAAAAGGGAATTTTCAGTATACTTGTTTTTAAATTAGGCATAAATTAAAGTTATTTAAAACTAAAGCATAAACGCTGTAAAAATTATTTACAAAATCGAGGAAAATATTTTATTGGTAATTATAACTAGTTTTGAAAACAACTCGAGGTGAACTTTTCAAATGAGCAGTTCACATTTTATATTCTTTGTTTAGCTCTAGGGTTTATTTTCTGCCCTAAAAGATTCTCTGAAAATCTCTCTGGTATGTTTTTATTAAAAACGTTTTATTGGGAGATTATAAAAATGTTTATTTTTGTTAACAATAAGTTTTCATAAATAAGATTCTATAAATAAAAGTGTACTAAGGAGATTTGCAGAAAATCGTTTAGGAAATAAAATAAGCACTACAGCATTATAATTTAATGAAAATTGCAACTTTTACCACAAGAGAAAAAGAAAAACATTCAACTTTAAATGGTTATTATCAAATAAAGAAAACCCGAAATATTTTTTTTCTAAAATTCACCACAAGTTAATTTTCAAAATTAGTTATAAATAACGTCAGCATATTTTCCTTAACTTAAAAAACCATTTCAACAGGGTTCATTTGTTGAACTTTATATAAAATATAATGATAAATTATTAATAATAAATTGAATTATAGGCTAACTGCATAGCTGGCGCCGCCACACAGCGACCATAAACTCTCACGACAAATATTTTCCAGAGGCCTCCAAAAAGTTGGATTGGAGATCGCATTTAGTGTTAAATAAACATAACCTTATTCTAATAATAGTATAATATGAAAGATTATATAAACATGGTATGCGAGCGTACGATAAAGTATCTTAAGAAAAATGTAATCCCCTATTTCTTGTTGCAGAGTTGAGTTCACAGTCCGACCTTTGGTGCAAAAGCGACATTACGCCTGGTGTTTTTCGTAGCAAACCATCTTCTTCGTCTTCTGAAAGATATTCTCCAGATACAAGTCTTTCGCTTGCCATACCTCATTCTTCTGCCAGATTTCATCCTACTGCCGAGCCTAATCTTCGTCCTTATTCTTCTCGTGGGGGCCTTTCTCCTTCTTCAGAAAGGCATTTTCTAGATACGACTCTTTCTCTAGCTCTACCTCAACATCCTGTCAGGAATCCTCTTCCTGCAGAGTTTCCTCTTCGTGGAAGGTCTAGGTCTCCTACTGCCAAGCATCCTCCTATTCTTATTCTTGGATTTAAACTAGAAGAACTTCCATTTGTTCGACTTATTCCTCACAGTAATCCAAACCAGATATTTGAAATTCGAAGATACGTTTTTCGACCTAATAAAAGAATTCAATTCAGAACATATAAGTATACTAAAAAGCCCGTGCCAAACACCGAACAAATTGTATTATCGACATCCATTGGTGATGTCTTTGCAGTACTGCAAAAAAAGGATGGTCACACGATTATTCGTGGATTATATACAGATGATGCGTCTACTTTAGAAACGCGGGTAAAAATCAATATGCTCACTGGCGACGTTTTGCCGCTGACCCCAAAAGAAATTGCGGATTGTCCACTAGGAAGCCAGGCAGCAATCAAAAACAGATTTAAAATATTACGTACCTAAGTTACGATTCTTTACACGACTTAGTTGAGTTAAAGCCATCTACTATGCGTGTTGGGAATTCTATAATATTAAATTGGTTCTTTATTCGTTTATGTACCTTGGAGCGAGGCTGATCATTCAGATATTGCCAAATAAACTGCAGATTTGATTCGTTATTGTAATTTTAGTTTAATTACCAAAGGAACAGTATACTGGGCAAAGTGGTATGCTGTTGGGTAGAAGGAGCTTAAAATTGTACAGATCGTTTACCACTAAATACAAGTCGGTACGACCCTATCGTCATGTACGAGAACTGATGAAGGAGAAAATCACAATATCAGCAGAACCGCGTCAAGAAAAAATAATCCGAGAAGAAAAAGCAAACAGTAAACAAACAGAGGTATAAAAAAGATGGATTAGTTTGAAGTCAAATACATTGGAAACAACCACCAAAATGAGACACCAGAAAAGCAAGAATAATAATAATAAGAAAATTTCGAAAGACAAACATTAAGACTGCATGAGGAATCCCACGGGTGTACCTAGTACCCGGCACGGACTGATGGCAGACAGCACCCTGCATTTAAATCATAATATATTGGTGTTTTTATGTATTTTTGCTTTATTCTTAGTCTTCCACAGAATCTTGTACAGATTTTTGTGTTTCTCTTCTATTTCGGAAATTTTTAAGTCTTCCAATGGCGATACCAAATTTGGGATAGTGCGTCTTCGCTAATCTGTTAACGCCGTATGCACTGAACATGAACGTTTTTTAAGAAAGTAAATATTTAACCTACAATAATAAAGGTCAAATATAAAAATAAATGTTTTTATATAAGGACACTTTTGTATTTTTTTATGGTAAACAAGCTTGAATTTTTCTTCTAAGGACATTGAGATTAAAAAGTAAAATTGAATTTTGTATTGGTAAAGATAATCGTCTAGAACACAGGCGCCAATTTACGTAATTCTTTTAAAAGGTCTTTGATTTTATTTCAGAGATTAATGGGGCTCGAAAGGTACTTTTAATAAATGGAAATGGCTTATTTAATCTTCTTGTTGATTTTTAAACAACACATGGAATGGATCAGCTTTCAGCTCTGTATTCAAAATTGCATCCCTCCTAATATAACACATTCTTACCGCACAATCATAGACGGTTGTTTGATTTATTAAAACTTTTTTGTAATATTTACTGAAAACATTTTTTCAGTCTTCTAATGATAGCTTTACAACAAAACCACTTTTCATATCGTGTGAACCCACTCAGTCTTTTAGTAGAATTTTGTTTAGCATCTGTAGAATTGCGTTTCACAATCAGTTCTTAATATTTCATATTGTCTTCATCAGCTTCAGCTTTTTGATAAAATTTCTTCAAACACTTGAGAATTTTCTTTCTGTCTTTTAGGAAATAGATAATCTAGTAATTTAAAACGTCATGAATTAATGAAAAATTATAGTTTGTTCTCCAATCGGCGGCTGGTTCATTTTCCCACGAAGATCAAAACGAAAAATTTTTTCACTTTGTGTAGCGCGGACGGCTTCTCCTTGGAGAAATTTTGTTCGATAATGCTTGCCCAATACAAACTTTCCTCAAAATGGATTAATGATTTTTTGTTTTTATGTTTTCATTAAACATAATTTTTGGGGGCTTGCTTCCTTTTGAAGCATGCCCTTCCATAATATATTTCTTTCGAATAAAATAAAAATAAATTTCTCCAAACCTTATTTTAATTTATTTTCAAGAGTCCTCTAGAGTTTTGTTACAATCCCTAGAAATTATTTTAATCCAACGTGTTTATAAGGTTATAAATAATCCTTTTCTCAATCTAACCCACTAAAAAATTATTTCTAGTTTGCTATTCTTATAAGACTTTTTTTAATTTATCAAAAACATAAAAAATGTCGAAGATTGTACTTTTAGATGATTTTTGTGCAAAAAGGTACTTTTCTACGTCCTTTATAATACGCTTGGTTATATAGACATATAGTGTATGGTCACATTAATTTCAGTTAATATAGTAAATGATTCTTTTAACCTTAAAAGTGACTTATATTATACACATTCCGTCTCTATCTATAATATATAATCAGATAAAAATAGAATCGAGGCTCCTATTATCCACGAGATAAGAACGTTCGGTCGAATAAAGCAAAAAAAACACGTTATTCACACTCTTTACCATAATTTTTTCTCCGATTGAAAAAGATGTTGATAATTCATATTCTGGTTTTACAATTGGAAATCTAATTAAAAATCTAATTAAAAATCCTATTTCACGTCCAATAATAAAAATGAGGCAAACTTCTGAAAAAAACGAGAATCCATCAATTCTGTGAATTTCTTTAATTTTGTGAATTCCGTAAATTCTTTGAATTATTTTATTTTATGAATTCCGTCAATTCCTTAAATTTCACGAATCCCTAAAACTCTATGAATACGCTTGTTACATACTATATATTTTAATAACAAAACTTTCGGCTCCGTTAGAAAATTTTCTTTTCTACTTGAAATAAGTGACCTGAGAAATTATTTAATTTTTAGTAATTTACTATTACTTACTGGCTACTAGACTTGTATTGTAAAATTTTAATGCACGTTAGGTACCATACCAAAGGCAGAATTTGGAAACTACTATATTGAATCATGTAGCGTCATCTTATGATTCAGAAATAAACTTCCAATACATGTAGCGGAAGTTTCCGACCGAAATTTTTAAAAGTGTAATTAACAGACTTGATCTTATATGTATCGGGACACATTGAAGATTTGGTTTTAAATGTTTCTAATTAAATATAATAATGGATAAATCAAAAAAATAATTTCAAGTCATAATAATAATCTACAAACGCCTCTGAAAATCCCTTAGGATAATTTAAAATCAATTGAAATTTTTGAATTCTTTTACATTAATTTGCAATTCGGATAATACGTTCGAAAAAGTTGCAGCGTTTTTCATAAAAAAATTTAGTTTGTTATATCATTTTACCTAAAGTTTCTGTTATAGAAATATGTAATATTGTAGCCGATATATTTAAAATATATACTTTTGTAAAATATGAAACATTATTATTTCCTAAGTAAACAAACTATTTTTCTCAATGTAACTCTTATCAAATGTAAATACTTTAGTAACTCAACTTTAGCATGATTCATCTAAGAGACAACGACAATAGTATAGAATATAAATTCTAGTAGAGTTCTAGAAAATTCGTTGGCTACAGTGTTAAGAAATTTCTCCTATAATTTATTAAAACGTTTTCTGCTAATTTGAAAATATGAGCATTGTCTACAGTCTGGTGTTATGCTTCGTGGTGATCCTTAATTCGATTGGTAAATATAAAAATATACAATATATCTGTAATTTGAAGGTAATATTTTTAAGTTTTACGTAAATTATAGTTTTGCGACCTAATATGCTTCGAGCAATATTTACACGAGTCAAACTGTGTAGTCAGAATCACAACGTTTCGAACAGGAACACGGTAGAAACCTGATAGAAGTCGGATCTAAGAAGCTGGTTTATTACTGGGTTACAAATCACTTATAGCCTTTTTTGTGTGATTCATATTTACTGCAGCGTACCCAGTTCTTTAAAGAAAAACAATATTTTTCAAATTATCATTCTAAATTATACATTTTTTATATCTATGTCTATATAAGTTGCACACATAGACACTTGTACGTATAACTGAATAAAACAAAAATATTTTAAACATGGCTCTCGCTGCGGATTCGAACCCTATATCTGCACTTCTACTTCCTTTCATACTGTTGAACGCAAATTTATAAAACAGTTTCTTCCTTCCTTTAAAATCGATTTGCATTTTCTTCTCTTGTTCAGTTTCAATTTTATCTTTACATTCTTTGACTAGTAGTTTTAATTGTGTCTGCTTATCTCTTTATTAATTTTAAAGTCTACTTGTCTCCTCACCACAGAGGCCTGTGGTGTTCATGGTTTTCAGATAGGTTAGTTTTTTGTTGTGAAAGATGATGCGTATTTCGTCATTTCACCATGCATCACCAGAAATTCTTCTCACAACCGCAGTACAACACACTTCGTTTGCATGTCTAACGATGATATCCTGAAACATAGTCAATGCGCCCAGTTTTTGTTATGTGCGTATTTTTTTTTATAGTAGGGGAAACCTTGCATAAGCACGCATACCAGCAATCGTCCATCTAAGCAGATAACCATTTAGATAGACAATTCTTGGTATGGATGGTGTCAGAATCTTACTGACTAAAACCCCTCCTTTTCCCTGTCAACCCATGTTCCCAGAATCCGCTTTCGCATTACTTCAGGAACATGGGTTATAGCCCAACAAGCCGTGCTTCAGCTTCCTGCTGTTTGCAAACTTGGACTTTCCCGGACTTCCCTTAATTTGCGGTGCATAGAAAGCACTGTGGTTTATCAATGCACATCGCAGCCTTATGCCCCTCTTTGCCGCACCTCCAGCAAACCCCAGCTCGATTTGGACCGGTACAATTCGTTGCCATATGGCCAAAGCCAATTACCCTGCAAACTTCTCTCCCAGTTCCATAAATGCCCTCAGACAACCTGTAAAGGGTTTTCTTTTAAGACTGACTCTCATCTCACCAACAGCTTCCCTGAAGTGGCTTCTGATTTCCGCTTCAACATTCTCCTTCACAGTTACTGTCGAGTTACTGTGAGGTTGAGAATCTCGACCTTAACACGGTGGAAGAGTTCCTTAACTCTACCCTCACCACAAACAGCCTGTTTGATGGCAGCCGACAATTTGCCTCATCCAACAGCAGCTGGGACAATCTCCAGCAACACTTCACTGTGTCGCGTTTCCCTAACTTTCCTGATCATAACACCAATGGCGTAAGGTTCAACATTTTCTTTAAGGTCTCTAAGTACCTTCGCAGAGCTGCGACCTTGGGCTGGTTTAATGAGAACCGCCTCAGGTCGAGGTCGACTTGATTTCGACTTCCTCTTTTTGCTGGGAGTCTTTTGCAGCTTTTCAAATGTCTTCTCAGCGTACGAGGTCGTGGACGTGAAGAGTCACGCACTCTCGGCTATTTAATTCTTTGTCTAGAAGGACCTACCTCAACGGGACTCGGTGTGAACTCCCACTTTCGTTTCCTATCATGGAAAATGAGAGTTTTCACGGCTTTGTCAGTCTGTATTCCGCATTGGGCGGTGTCCTTCTCAGCCTCATCTTTCTTCATTCGGGCTACAGCTCTTTGTTTTGCGGTTGCACCGACAATCTTAAGAAAGTTCATAGAGAACGCGCATGTCATCAGAAATGATCTTCAGCGCCTTCTCAAGTCCTACCCTAATAGCTAGAAACATATTTTTGTTCGTCTCGAGTTTCCTCTTAAGCCAAATCCTTTAAAGCCTCCGTCATTCTTTTAACATCCGCCTCCTCCGTCAACCCTTCCAAGTCATCATATATACTTCGTTCCAATGTATTTTTAAATTTTTCCATAATAATCCCACGAGTAGCTAGGGTAGTAAAGGTCCACCCGCGCGGAGCCCAGCCTGCGGGAGTAAGGTCAAAGTACTCTGGAAGGCGACCTGGTATCTCTGCACTCGGTGTGCATCCATTCATATCTCGCAATCGAGTTATTCTTTTCCTATAATCGCAAGTACCTACTGTATTACATACGATGTCACATAAGGCGTCTTTTACTTCATTTCTATTACAATGAACTAAGATGAAGCACAATAAGATAAGGATCTTTTGATTTCTACTTTCGTTCTAATTCAATTTCAATTTTTTTTAACTCACAAGATTTCAGGCTCAACAAAAATAAAGTATGAGGAAAGAAACTTTATTAAAATTTTTGATTTAAAAAAAAAAAGAGAGAACTGGAGTTACGGAAAAACTTTAAAGATTTTTGATTAAAAAAATGTTTTTAAAATTTCTCGAATGTACAAATCCCAAATGAGGTTGCAGAAACCTTGGCCCAAGGAAACAAAAATGATACTCATTTTAATGTCAACAAAATTCCGGTTAATAGCATGATTGCTAATATCGAAAATTGCATACAAAACGTAGAAAAGGACGAGATAAAATTAAATATGAGACAAACAAAAACTCAATTAATTTCAAACAAGAATTTTTTGAACACAACCGTTGCAACAAATCGCAATGATTAGATAAAAACCATTGAAAAAATGTTAAGAAATTACATTTCGCCAATGCAGCTATTGGCTCTCCTACTTAGAATTTAGCAAAATGTATCTCAAATTGTTTAAAACTAACTTCAGGCAAAACTTAAAAAATATCAAAGTTCCCGATTCATATTCTATAGTTTCTTTGCACCCAGCATCAGATGTTATTGAAGAAAAATTAAACTCAAACCGCAACCTAACTAAAATCACTAAAATGAATTTTTAGTCGCTACTAGAACAGTTTTTAGGCAACACAGTTTTTCATTTAATAACGAACTTTACAAACAAGTATCAGGTTATCCAATCGGTTCTCCGTTATCTCTTATTGTTTAAAATTTAGTTATGGAAGATATTGAAATATTGAATATTGGTGAATATTGATATTAACTTCTCTTAAAAAAAACTAGATCAACTAAAAAAATATATATTTTAACAAACTCCGTTCTTACTCAACATGATTAATGATTGTATACAACAAACCTTGTAAAACAGTGGCTAACGTTTGTCCGCTCCAAAATATTACGATGCAAATTAAGATGAAAGTTTGAAATGGATTAATTCCTAAATTTCTCAACACATGTAATAAATAATAAATAAATTTACCTATAATTTGCAATTTAAAATTTTGGCAAGTTTAATTTTGTCTATATTTAACTTTTGTACTAAGTTTATTTTACCTTGATGAAGATCTGCAATGAAGGTAGAAACGTACGCTGGTTTTTAAAAAATTGACAAATAAATTAAGATTCTGACACCTGAATCTATTTATCATTATCAGACCGTATAGCCAAATAAAACTGGCACTTAACTTAAAGAAGTTTTTCAAGTTCAAAATATCAAACAACTTACATTCCTGTTAAGTATAATTGCGGATTATTAGAGTTGGTATTATCATCGACGAACACCTGGGGCATTTTGATTGAATTTAAGAATTACCCGAAAAACAAATCGTGTATGTTCATTCTGTTTGTTGAAAGAGAATTAAAAAAGTTTGTTTTGAATAGGGGTGTAAAAAAGCTCACGACTTGCTTGCAACAAGCTTCTTGTCTCCGCATTTAGTCATACCACGGGGTGCGTCGCGTTTGAAAAAAGAGTTCGCTGACCGAAAAAAGCTGATGGACTGAAATAAGCTCACCAAAGTTGAAAATTATACAAAGAATATCTACAGAATAAATATTATTATAACGTATTTAGTGTCACTGGATCTAAACCTGTTCTCCATTTAAATCAATAAGATCATCGATGGCAAGAAGTGCTCCTTAGTTTTTAAAATCCAAAAATCCAAATCAAGTGTCTGTTATAATCTAGCAGATAACCATTTGTACCGACCCTTAAAATATAAGTGAGAAACACTAAAGTGACGAATTTTTGTGTTGAAGCTTGAGACGTGGTAACTATCATTTTGTATAAATGCCCTCGTGCTTTTACGGTGGCGAAATCTAAAATCTATAAGCCCTTACACTTAGGCCTGGAATTATTTAAGGGGTATCGCCCTAAGGATAGCAAAATCACTTGCGATCAGTCTAGGAATTTTAAGACGCGAACTTCTTCTTGACATCATTGCGAAAAATAAAAAATAAAAACACCTCAAAGTGTAAAGATCCTCTAAAAAATCAAAGCTTTTTAGAATTAACGTTCCAGATTTGACTTCTTAACCCTTAATCACTCAAGACCGTCTAGAGATATAGAGATATATTGTAGTTGCCATATCAAGTTGACTCGTTGGGATATCCTTGGAGATAGGAAAACCCTACAAAATGCGAAACCTTCCTTGTGGAAATAAACGCTGATTAGGCGAGCAGTCATGATAAATTATGAATGTTATGTGTTATTTATTATTTTTTGCGGTACTTTTCCTCACTAAAAAACGGCTATTGTACAATAATGTATTTTAAGATAAATGTAATTCTCTGTTTCTTGTTGCAGAGTTGAGTTCACAATCCGATCTTTCACGTAAAAGCGACCTCAGTGCTGATGTTCCTCATGGCAGACCATCTTCTTCCTCTTCTTTTTCTCCTGCTTTTTCTTTTTCTCCTTCTTCTTCTTCTTCTTCTTCTTCTTCTTCTTCTTCTGCTTCTTCTTCTTCTTCTAACCGAAAATCCCCGAATACGAATCTCTCTCTTGCTTTACCTTATTATTCTGGCCAGTCTGCTCCTGCTGCCAAGTCAACTCCTTCTGCCGAATCTGCTCTTCGTGCCAGGTCCAGATCTCCTTCTGCCAGGCATATTTCTATGACCATACTTGGATATGCATATGAAAAACTTCCATTTCTTCGAATTATTCCCTACAGCAATCCGGGACGGAAATTCGAAGTTCGACGATACATCTTCCCAGCCAACAAATCAATCCAATTTAGAACGTACAGATATATCAAAAACCCCTTGCCAACCAAAGAACAAATTGTACTATCAACATCAAATGGTGACGTATTTGCTGTATTGGAAAAAAATGAACTTCACACGATTCTTCGTGGGTTATATACATATATTGGGTTCGCTTTGGAAAAGCGGGTAAAAATAAACATGCATACTGGCGCTGCTGTTATGTTGACACCAGAAGAAATTAAGGACTGTCCATTAGGAGACCAGAGCGTAATCGCTAAGAAATATAAAATAAAACTTGTCTAAGCCACGATTCTTTACACGTTTATGTTTCTTTGAAGCAGTCTACTTTGTTGAATGTGCAATGTAAAATTAGGTATCTTTTTAATGTTAAATTGGATTTATATTGGTAGAAATAATTGTGTAGAAAGAACATCGACGGGCCTCGAAAGTGCTACTGGGTTCTACGAAAAAATTCAAAGTTATTTTGGAATTTAGATTTTTAAGGTAAACATATGTTTTTAATTGGTCTGTTAAAAAAACGGCGCAAAAAGGCCATCGAGTTTATAGTATCTAATATTTTATTATTGCTATTGAAAAAGTTAGAAAGCGTCAAAGCAGATAGTATACATTAAAAATCCGTTGATTGCGATTTTTCTTGTAAAAGAAAAAGTTCTAATTGAATGGTTTAAACCTCAAGCAAAAAGATCTATTTAGGAACAAAAAAGCTTTATTTTTTAACTAAATTGACCAATATTTAACCAAATACATTAATTTGCTACAAAACAGCTGAATCTTTAGTTTATAAATGTAACCAATTTTTGGCAGGTCAAGGCGACCTTCAGGTTTTGAAAAATAAATCGATGTTGAAAATGGCATGCTAATATAATAGGGTATTAAATTCTACACTTTATTTACTTCAACACATATTTGAATCTGAAAAAATAACCTAAATTAGCTCGTTAGCTTAAAAATGCAATTCTTGGCAGGGGCGGGCCCAATTATCGGCACTCCAGACATATGAAGAGGAAATGGTGAAAAAACAGATTAAACTAAACTTTAATAGTATAACTAAGAAGAGAATAGTGAAGAGAAATATTTCTTATAAATTATTTTTCATTTATGAACAAAAAAATTAGGCTGAAATTACTTAATCATCAGCATCTCTGTAGTTTAAATTCCCAGGCGATGGTCACCAACTTCTTTTGGAGGATTTAGCAGAATTAGTAGAATTTATTTTTTTTTCAAAAATGTCTTTTCCTTGTTTTTAGTGTCTTTGGCTTTTAAATTCCTTTTTCAAGTAACTTTTTTAGCAGAATCAATCAAGAATCAAGAATTGCATATCTTGCTATCGATAGTATTTAATAAATAAGTTACAGTTAAATCTTAGTTATTTTGTTATTCACAATTTCAGCATTAACTGGAAATGTGCTAAAAAGAAACTGGTCACTTCCGTTACGTAAAACGTTGCTAGCTGTAAATTGTATTTTGGAATTATCTAAAGATTTTCTTTAATAAACCTGAAAATTCTTGGCAGCCTCGAAACAAGGCTGAATTTTATAATTTCAGAACACATAAGTTATTGTTTAGCAAAAGATGAAAACACATTATTACGCTAAAATTGCTGCACAATTAAAAATAATAAAAAACAAATTGCTATTTATAACTATTCTCTTATTATTTTATAAAATCTAAAAAGGGTGTCAACACTTGATGGGGTGTCAGGCATTGGTGCTCTTACCCTAAACAAAATTCAGTTCTCAACAAAAGCACAGAATCTGAAGACAAATAAATGTTCAACAAGGTGAGTCAACTTTTAAAGCAATGTTTGAATTTTCGAGCAAGAAATATCTGTCTACAAAATAAATTTCTGACATGTTTTGGTGAATCCTTGTATGAGATTGTTTGGTAAATTTTCCGTGGAATGTATTTTATTTATTTTCAGATAGTTAGCTCCATATGCCAACGTTTTTTATATTTCCCCCCTCCCTTTTCCTATTGAGTTAAAAAAATAATCATTTGTTTTCTAGGCTCCATCTTTATGAAAAATTCACAAAAATAAGAATAGGCATCATTATTAAAATTCACGAAATTGAATTTCATATTGTTGTGAAAATGTAAAAGTGTGTGTAGATGTCAGATTATAATGGTAAAAATAAGAAAATCTAATTTTTTTATTTCTGACTGATCTATATTCTGCCAATCTTAAGGATTTATTTAAATAAATAGAAATTAATAAATTGTCATATAATTTACCATATGATCATTCACGAGTAAGACACTCCTATCGGCAACAAAAGCACGCCTTCTAAAAAATTTTCCCACTTGAGATGAAGGATAAGATGAGAAAGGGAACAGGGGATTGAAAAGGATAGAGCTCAATTTGATTAGAGAGTAGATAGAGAAAGGTAGAGATTTATAGATGAAGTAAGGTATGCGATAGTGCAACAGGAGATTGAAGAAGATTTTTAGGCCTACATTCCTAATTATTGTATTTAGTTTCCGATGGATGTTTACGGGGGAAAATTTCCATAAATGCAAGAAAACACAACACTTCAATAAAAAGTCTTAAAAGCACAAAGCTATCTTTTAAACTCACGCTTTCGGCGCCACTAACTAAGTCTGATCATGAGTTCAGCATCGATAAGAGCCTCTAATCCCCACCCCCAGATACTGGCTCACTCCCCAAGCCTATACAGGAATGGGACCGCTTTCAAAAACCCCCTTGGCCATTTTAACCGTTATGTGGTAACTGAAGGTTTTCTGTGATTTTGAGCTTTCCTAGATACCTTTCTTTCCATGAAGGGCGCCGCGGATTTCATCAGTCCACCACGTATCACCAGATATTCTTCTCCCAACCTCATTAAAACACAGTTCGTTTCTACTTCTAACTATCATTCCCCGGAATGTTATTCACGCGCCCTCTTTATCTTTATTGCGTATCAGCGCCTCCCAAGTTGCGCCATCTATACGTTTGTATATCCTATTTTTAAAATCTATTTGAAGTTCCAGTTTCTGTAATTATTTAAATTTATATTTTCATTAGCGTTTGTTTTGTCTTTTCAGTTCTCCTTCTTCTTCATTGATGACTTATGTTCATTTTCTGAACTAGAATGTAATGGTCCGTATTAAACTAAGTTTTTGTAACAAACAAGTCCTTTTCTGAGCATAAGCTAACTACCCTGTCTCCGTCACCATTTGTTTTTGGATCTCCAAAATTTTCTAGCACCGTTCATGTACCCTAAAGTTGGACACCAACCAATTCATTTATATCTCCTTCTACAGTGATTTATATAATATAATCGCAAGCACCTATAGTGTCATTTAGAGTGAACTATCAACTGAGACGTAGCATGCTACGAAAAATAATCTTTGGAACCTTACTTTGATTCCAAACCACAACATTCTGGAAGATACAAATTCATCATCTCTAGAATCTACCGTTCATAATCAAACCGCCTTCTGACTACCCATATTTTATAGTCCGTCATTTAGCTTCCTTACATGTAATGGTCTTCTTTAAGTTCATTCTTCCTTTAAGCATTCCAAACACCCAGTCTTCATTCAGCGCCTGAAGCTTTATTCTTACTTTTACCTGGCGCATGTCTTTCGAAAATCAACCGAAAAAGTGTGAAATTTATATTTTGTTTTTCTACACTGAAAAAATAACTGCTTTTTGAAACTGTGTCTGTTACACTGAAACTGAGCAGCTCGTCTTCAGACGTATATATACGGCTTACTAGTTAGTATTGGCGTCGATGACTAGCTATGAATTTTCGATTGAATTATGAAATTAAAAACAAAAAAATAGTTTAGGTTAATTTTGAATTTTGAAAGGAAATTAGAAAGAAGTTTATTTTGAATAGGGGTATGCAAAATTTCGCTTCTTGCTTCACTCGAGCTTTTTTGTACGTGTCCGTTTGAGCCACGTGCCAGCTCTCGAGCTAAGAAATAGCTAGCTGTATGAGATAGTGCAACAGGAGATTGACAATGGTATATGGCACTAAACGAGACAGAAAATGATTTACGTGGATATACCGAGGATTAGCATAGGACAGAAGAGAGTATGTGCGCGCGCGCGCATGTGTGTGTGTGTGTGTTTACAGATAAACGTGAATTTAGTTCAACAGAGAGATATTAAAAGACTAATGTTGAAATATTAAGGATAAGATGAGAAAGAGAAGAGGAGATTAAAAAGAATAGAACTCAATTTGATTAGCAAGTACATAGAGAAAGATAGATATTTATTGACGTAGCAAGGGATAAGATAGTGCAACAGGACATTGACCCGACGGTATGACAGGACAGACAAACTACGTGAGGCGATTTTATGAAATTTCCTCGTCCTTCTCCCCTTTGCACTAAGATTTTTTCTGACCCCTCCCCCTCCCCTTCCTTTTTCACCAAAATTATTTTTGAATCAGCAATTTTATTATAATCCTTTACTGCCATCCCCTTTGTTTAAGAATTCATTTGCTTTGCTAAAATTCAATAGAAAAGTTGTCTTTCATTGAAAATCCTAAATTTAATCAAGCTATACAATTTTTAGCAAAATAGTGCAAAGTGTTTACGAGGAATTTAACAGACTGTTCAGCCAAGAGAAATTAACTGGATACGGAACAGTTGCAATCTTTGAGAAAATAGATAAAATTTTTACCAGAAGAGATTAACTCTTAATCAAATAGTTTTTTTTGAATAAAAATTATGAAATTAATTTTTTTTATATTTATCTGTTTTAGTAGAAATTTAATTTTGCTTGTTTCAAAAAGTCACTGTTGTGTTAAAAACGAATAACACAGGACCAGGAAATGGTTTTGGGAATCTACTGGCATTCTAATATGTATAATTTGTGTTTTTGGGGTCACTGAATTGGATTTTCTTCATAAATTTCGTCCTCAAACATAAAAACCTCACATTAACAAGCGTTAAACCCACAAACACCCCCAAACCAGAAAATCCGAAACCCCAAACTAACCAGCCCCAAACCCGCAAGCCTTATATCTATAAACGTACAAACCACAAACAAGCTCTAAACCCACAAGCTCCAAGCCCACAAACTCTAAATCCACCAACCGCAAATTATATAAATTTCTCAATTGGTATTATAAGATGAGAGATATTTGGGTTTGTGGAATTGAGGTTAGTGAGTTTGAGGTTTTTTGGATATGGGTTCTGGAATTTGGGGTTTGTGAGTTTTTTGGCGAATAAAATTTGAAGGCTGGAGCTCACTTGAAGTCTGACTAAATCTTCCACTTTGGTCAAGTTCTCATGTTTGCAGGGCTTGCAGGTTTGAAGTTTTTGTGCTTGGGGTTTATGGATTTGTGGGCTTGGTATTGGTGCGTTAGTGGGTTTAGGATTTGTTCGTTTGTGGATATGGTGCTTGTGGGTTTGGGGTTTTTGGGTTTGTAGGTTGGGGGATATGGAGCTTGTAGGTTTGTGGTCTGTGGATTTGTGTTTTGTGCGTTCGCAGATATGGACATTGTGGGTTTGGGGTTTGTAAGCTAGGGGCTCGTAGGATTATTGATACGGAGCTGGTGTATTTGGAGTTTGTGTATTTTAACCATTTCTTGAATTTTACTGCAAATTCTGACGTGCTGGCTCAATTCTGCGAATGGATTCGTGTTCAGCAATCTTAAAACCAAAAAGTATACCCATTAGAAATCTAGTAGACTTTCAAAACAATTTTGTGGACCGGTGTAATCTGTTTCAGAGGAAAATTTTATTATCGTTTTGAAATTTTGCCTTTTTCAGTTGAAGTCACAACTATTACATTATTTGTTAAAAATGATGTAGCCCATAGCCTGTAAGAAGAGACAGCCGGAGTAAATGCTGCAGTGGAGCTGGAATCTGTGAAATCGCATTGTATCTCATGAAATCTTTTAGAATCCATTTAAATCCTTGTTTATACCTCGTAATTTTTGACTTCCTCAAAAATACCATAGAATACTTTAAAATCAATTCAGATTTTGTAAGTCTTTTACATTACTTTCAAGTTCAAACTGTTCTTACGACAAAGTTGCACCGCTTTTTTTAAAAAAACTTAGTTCCTTTATATAATCTTGCACAAACTTTATCTCTTATAATTATATATCATTGTAGCCGAAGTATTTAAAATATATAATTCTATAAAATATGGATGATTATTATTTCCTACGAATTCAAACTTTATTGTCAAAGTTAACTCTTATCAAATGTAAATATCGCAGAAACTAAAGTTTAGCATGCTTCATTTAAGAGATAACGACCACAGTATAGAAGATACAGTCTAGTAGAGCTCTACAAAATTTATTGGTTACAGTGTTATACAAACGCTCCTAGAATTTATTAAAAAGTTTTGTTGCTAATTTGAAAACATGAGCATTGCCCTTAATCTGGTCTTATCTTTTGTGGTGATGCTTTTTTTTGTTGGTAAATATAATAATATAAAATAAATATGTGATTAGAAATAAATGTTTTTTAAGCCTTAGGTAAATCCGAGTTATGCCACGTAATATGATTGGAACAATATTTACACGAGCCTAACTGTCAAAATTATAACGTTTCGCACTCTACCCAAAATTTTAGTGCGAAATGTATAAAAGATTTTTCGCCGGTTTATAACTGGGTTATAGAATACTTCTAGCCGTTCTTAATTGATTCCTATCTACTGCAATGTACCCAATTCACCAACACTTAGACTACTATGGAATTCACTATCTACTCCTGACCATATATCAAGTCAGTTATAAATAAAATGTATTGCTCCTCTGCTTTTAAACTCCTTCACGAAACCAAGCTTTAGTGGATATTGAAAATGTTTAAAAACTTATATTCCTGCGACGTATAATTTAGGCTTATTGGTTAGAGTTATCTTCGGTTACTACCTATAGGATTTTGGCTCAATTCAAGAGTTAAGCAAGAAACAAATAGTCGATATTAAGTCTGTTTTTTGAAAGAGAATGAGGAAGAAGTTTATTTTGTCTGTGCGTATGGTCAAATCACGGGCTGGAGATTAAACTTCTTAACATCCTTGCGATGAGAACCCTGATGTATTTTGCTTATATCTGCTTAGTGAGAGATCAGATATACACATATTATCGTGTATTTGCCATATAATGTGGACTCGTTGAGATATTAGTGGTGATAGTAAAACCATAAAAATCACGAAACCTGCTTTGTGGGAACAAACGCTGATTACGAGATCAGTTATACTGAATAATGTATGTTATGTTTTATAGGGATAGAGTGAGGAACTTTATAAGATACTTTTCCTAAATAAAAAACCGCTAATGCACGATCATGTATTTTAAGATAAATGTAATCCTCTGTTTCTTGTTACAGACTTCAGTTCACAATCCGATCTTTCGCGCAGAAGCGGCATCCGTCCTGATGTGGCTCGTGACAGACCGTCTTCTTCTTCTAACCGACAATCTCCAGATACGACTCTATTTCAGTTCAGACCGTCTTCTTCTTCTAACCGACAATCTCCAGATACGACTCTTTCCCTTGCTTTGCCTTATTATTCTGGCCAGTCTGCTCCTGCTGCCGAGACAACTCCTCCTGCCAAATCTTCTCTTCGAGCTAGGTGCAGATCTCCACCTGCCAGACATATTTCTATGAACATACTTGGATATGCACCTGAAGAACTTCCATTTGTTCGAATTATTCCCCACAGCAATCCGGGACGAAAATTCGAAGTTCGAAGATATACCTTTCCATTGAATCAACAAATTCAATTCAGAACATTGAAACATATCAGAAATCTTTTGCCAACCGGAGAACAATTTGTATTATCAACATCCAGTGGTGATGTCTTTGCAGTCTTGCAAAAAAGTGATGCTCAAACTATTATTCGTGGATTATATACATATGTTGGTTTAGCTGTGGAAAAGCGGGTAAAAATAAACATGCACACTGGCGCTATTGTTACATTGACACCAGAAGAAGTCATGGACTGTCCATTAGGTCATAAGACCATAATCAATAAGAAATTTAAAATAAAACGTATCTAAGCCACGATTGTTAACACGTCTTTGTGTTGTGAGCGCATTTTATATTCAGTATCATATTAAACTGCCTTTTTTTAAAGCTCTTACGGCTTTGAAAAATAAATTCACATATTTTTCTGTTTGCTCATCGAGTTCGATTATATCATATCACAAATGCAAATTTTTTTAAATCATATTTAATTCTATCATATTAAATGTATGTTTTATTAATTTCTGTACCTCCGACCAAGACTGATTGATCAGAAGTGGCAAAATAAAGTAAACATTTTTCCTTTCGTTATTATTTTATTTTAGTTACCTTTAATGTTCCTTTATGTTTATATATCCTGTAACGATACTGACATTAAAATTTAAAATTAAATTTGTATTGGTAAAAATAATCGTGCGGAACATCGGCGCTCGTCAAAAGTGCTATTAAAGTTTGTCTTCCGTTCTCTAATAATATTACACATTTGTCCAAGATGTTGAAAAGTTATAATATTACTACGATACCTGCAATTAAAAAAAGTTAAATTCTATAATAAAATTAGACAAGGATACTTCTAAAAAATGGGATGAAACGAATTCAGTTTATAAGTTCACTTGTAAACAATGTCCTGCATCTTATGTTGGTGAAACAAAAAGATTATTAAAAACCTGTATTAACGAACATATCAATAAGGAAAAAGCAGAATTAGTTGTTTATTAACATCAATATAATTTTGGTCTTACATTTTATTTTAATAAATTAAATTAATAATTTTAATTCAATAATTTAATTTAATAATTTATGAGGAAAAAAATGTTGAGTAATTAGTGATTGTTTTGTCTTTTTGGTTCTCTTTCTTCTTCATTGATGAACTATGTTCATTTTTTGAACTAGAATGTGATGATCCACATTAAACCAAGTTTTTGTAATAAACAAGCCCTTTTCTAAGCATAGGCTAACTAACCTGTCTCCGTCATCATTTGTTTCTGGATCTCCATAATTTCCTAGCACCGTTCATGTACCTATAGAATCACTTAGAGTGAAACAGAAGGCTTTTCTTACTTCATTTTTTGCACCATTAACTGGGACGTAGCACGCTATGAAAGATAATCTTCTAAATCTTACTTTTATTGTAAACCACAACATTCTGGAAGAAACAAATCTTTCTTTAAGTTCATTCGTCCCTCTTGCATTCCGAACACCCAGTCTTCATTCAGCGCCTGAAGCTTCACCCTTACTTTTGCCTGGAGCATGTCTTTCGACAATCAACCGAAAAAGTGTAAAATTTATGTTTTATTTTTTTACACTGAAGAACACAACTGCTTTCTAAAACTGTGTCTGTTACACTGAAACTGGGCAGCTCGTCTTGCGACATATAAATTCAGCTTATTAGTTATTATTGTCGTCAAAGACTACATATGGAGTTTTGATTGAATTATGAAACTGAAAACAAACAAATAGTCTATGTTAATCTTGCATTTTAGAAGAAAATTAGCAAAAGTTTGTTTTGAATAGGGATATGCCAAAGTTCGCTACTTGCTCCACTCGAGCGTTTTTTGTACGTGTCCGTTTGAGCCACGTGCCGACTAGCGAGCTAAGAAATAGCTAGCGGACAACAAAAAGTTTAGGAACCGGAAAATGCTGACAGCTCACAAAGCTTGCAAATTATACAAGGAATGTCAACAGACTAAATATTACAATAAGTAGACCGCCTAACCATATTTGATCACCGTTCTTAGCACTGAATTAACCGCTTTTATTTCTAAAGCTTGCGACGTGGTGAAAAAATCTTCGGAAAAAAGACGGTCGTGTTTTTACATTTGTCAAATCTAAAGTTGGCGTCTTTTAGTAATCAGGGTCATGAAAACACTTCTTAGGTCGATATTGCAACAGTAATAGAGCCCAATATATTGTTCGAATCTGTTAATGAGGTCAGTTATGATGAACCTCCTATGGTGTATTGCCATGAAAAAAATGAATTTATTAATGAATTAAGTCAGGCATCTATAATGCCGATAAGTGAAATCTATTTATTAATTTGTTTAAAGTAAGTCTAAAAGTAGTAAAACATAAGACCAAGCATCTTCGTAGATCTTTTAAAAATAAAACTGCACGGTAATATAAAAAAATTAATTTTTTCGGTTTTCTTGACTTATCTTTTAAGGTTACGGACTAGGTGACCCCGTAGGTTTTTCATGTCTTACAACGAGTACATTATCCATATCCATTTTTTTCTGTATTTAACGAGCAGCGCTCTTTTCTAAAGTGCTTGTTCCGCAATAAAGTATTGAAGTTTACAATTTTATATTCATATTTTATATTTTTTAAATTTCGTATTCAGCAATCCAAAAAACCTTCAAGCCCTAAAAACTTCTTTCGCTTTCTTTTCTTCCTCTACTAGCTTGAGTTTTAAGAAAATGAAATCGATGCTCGTGAGATATTGTTTCAAATATATCTGATCATGACAATTTTTTATGGCGAGAGGGGAGGGAGGTGTTTTTAAATCCAGACGTATAGGACAAATTTTAAAGAAGAATTAATTTTTAAAGAACATGAAATTTCTTTGGGGTTACCTAGTCCAATCTTTGGATATAAAAAAAGAAATTTAAGTTTTATCCGACTATGTATACAAAAGGAACATAATAATAACATGTCAATGTACGATTATGTATTTTAAGAGAAATGTTATCCTCTATTTATTGTTGCACAATTTAGTTCACAATCCGATCTTTTGCACAATCGCGGCCTGAGGTCTAGCATTCCTATTAGTAGGCCATCTTCTTCTTCTGGCAGAAATTCTCTAGACTTGACTTTCTGCTACCACTCCTCTTCGTGCCAGGTACAGGTCTCCTTCTGCCAGGTACGTTTCTTTTCCCATGCTTGGATCTGGACTTGAAGAACTTCCATTTGTTAGAATTATTCTCCATGGTATTTCAAAACGGAAATTTGAAGTTCGAAGATACACTTTTCCAACCAAAGAACAAATTGTATTATCAACCACCAATGGTGAGGTTTTTGCAGTATTTCAGAAAACTGATAATTAAATGCTTATCCGTGTATTATACACACAAGTTGGTCAATTTGGGAAAAGCGAGTAAAAATAGACTTGCCGACTAGCGCTATTGTTCCGTTGACACCAGAAGAATTCCTAGATTGTCCAGGCCGTAATCGGAAATAAATTTGGAATAGTACTTATCTGAGCCACGATTTTGCAAACCATTAAGTTGGGCTCAAATAAAAGGTCAAAAATTAACAACCGTCTTGCTCTTCGTGCTTGATTAAAGCATATCAAAAATGCAAAAGTGTCTATTTTATGTTAAATTCTATTCTATTAAATGTATTTTTTATTTATTTATGTGACTCGTCTTGAGCCTGCTTATTCAGATAATGCAAAATAGAGAACCAATTTAATTCTGGTTATTTCGTTTCACTTACCCAAACAAATTTAAACGTTGGTGAAGTGTGATGCTGTTGGATAGAATGGATGGTTTTTTTCGGATAACGCCTTTTTCATTGAACCTGGACATACATTGAGAAAATAAATATTTAACCTTCAGAAATGAGGGTTAAGCAATAACCTAATTTTTTCTATTTAAGGACGCTTTCAATATTTCAGAAACTTTAATTTTTAATATATTAAAAAAAAGCTTCCTTTCTGAACAAATATTGAAATAAAAAATCAGACAAATATGCTTTTGTCCAAAAAATTCATATTTGCGTTAAATTTTTGATGAGATGGTTGAACTTTAAACTAGGAAGGTAAAATTTTCAATTAAATATATCATGTACGATCCAGCAAGATGAATTTCCTACTATAAAAAAGTAAATTTTCTCATAAAAGACCAATTTTTAAATAAGTAATTAAATCTTAAAACAAAAACCTGTATTTAATAAAAACGATAAATTTTTTAACCAAAAGGACCAGTTTTTAACAAAATAGATGATTTTTCTATTAAATAGTTTAATCTTCAACTTATGAATAAACATAGGGTTTAAATTCGAAATAGAGCCAAAAATTAAAATAGGGTATAAAATTGATGCAGGGCCCAAAATTGACTATGGCCCAAAATCGCAGTAAGGCCCAAAATTTATATGCTACCCTAAATTAAATACGGTCATAATTGACACAGGGCCCAAAAGTGACACATGGCGCAAAACGTATATAAGGCCCAATATAGATAAAGCGCTAAAAATTGAGATAGGGCTTAAAATTGAAATAGGGTCCAAATTTGACATAGAGTACAAAATGGATACAGGGTCTGAAATTGACGGGGCTTAAATTTGATATATAACCCAAAATAGAAACAGGGCCTAAAATTGAGAGAAGGCCCAAAATGGACACATGGCTCGAAGTAGAACGTTAAATTTGCTTTGGGCCCAAAATCGGAATAGGGCTCAATATAGTCAAAAGGGCGAAAATTGCGAAAGGGGCAAAAATTGACATAAGGCCCCATATGCATAGGGATTATAATAGGCATAGATCTCAAAATTGATTTAGGTTTCAAAATTGATATAGGACCCATTTTTTTAAAATAGGAAATTAAATAATTTAAAAAAAAATGAATATCCTTTAATATTTCTTATGATTGAATTATAATAAAATTTTATTAATGCTCATTACTAATATAGTTTAATATCATAGTCAATAAAAATGATTTAACTACCCTTTGGTTTCAATTATTTTTCAACTCAAAAATATAATAATTATCAATCGATACAATTTGGAAAAATTAAAAAATGGAACCAAACCGTTTTCAGTGATTTGATATAAATTAAATTAAATAAAAAAATTAATTAGAAATTAATTTAAAAATTAATAAATGATTTTAAAATTGTCGTTATAATGGATTTGAGCGATTGCGTTTTTTTATACTATATTTATTTCTCAAAAATTAGTTGCCAATGGTTAATTTAATTTTTTTGTGCAATGACGAGGATTGAAAATTTATCCCAAAATTTAGGAAGTTCAGAGAAAAGAACGATTTCAGAAAATTTAAGGATTTCAGCGATATTCATGAAGTCAGATAATTCGGAAAATTTCAGAAATTTAAGGGATTTCGAGAATTAAGGAATTTCTGGAATTCAAAGTTATTGAGAAATGCAGGGAATTTAGGAAATTCAAGCAATTTTGAATATCCAAGGATTTCAGGAAATTTAGAGAATTCAGAGATTTTAAGAAATTCAGACAATTCAAAAAATTCGGATAATTTAAAAATTTAGATTTTAGGTTTTAAAAGCGGAAAATTGTCAATTTAAAAGGCTTCAAATTTGATATTGTACCATTTTTCAGCAAATGAAATAAAAAAAGTTAATTTTTAATGCCCTGAATTTCACAATTTCCCCTTTTTAAGTAGCATAATTGATTCATTTCTAGTTTAAAATGCTAATCAGTAAAATTATTTACATGGGTAAAAAAAAGAATGAAAATTTCTCCATTTTTATAGTCTCAAAGTCTGTAAAATATATTTTATTTAATTATTTGAAGTTTTTGATAAAAAAGTGTTTAATTTTAAACGCTTGTGCAAACAATTGCAGGCATTTCAGGATAAAATTAACTATTTAAATATTCATGGGTTTCAATTTCGTTTTTAATTATAAAATATAATTATCTTCAAACGATACAATTTTGGAATATTTAAAAAATCAAATCAAACCTGATTAATATGATACATTTTTTACATTCTCATCATTTATGATTGAGAAAGTATTAGAATTGTCGGAAATTTGACACCACCATGTTTCAACGG